>JAGXCT010035729.1:134861-152359 GCA_022495035.1 Philopotamus ludificatus | reverse complement strand
CATTCCAAACAGAAAGTGAAGTGAAATCGGCCATTTCTGATTTTTTTAATTCCAAATCAGCAGAATTTTTCAAGAAAGGTTTTTTAGATTTGGAAAATAGATGGCAGAAGGTTATACAATCTAATGGTAATTATTTTTTGTAAAGATAAATCAATAAATGTTTAAAAAAATGGATTTGAATTTTATTAAACAATATTTATCCCTAATCTTTTGGCGCCCGCACAATCTGGCCGTATGGACGGACCCCTGTAAATAATATAAGCATGGAAAATTATGAAAATAAGGAGTATTCCGCAACTATATTTCATCGAAAAAACGTTTGGGACCATTAATAAGTAAGACAGAAATATAAGTTTAATGTAAAAATGATACTCACTCAAGCTCCTCAACACTATAAATCATCTTGATTGAAAATATCTTGAAAATATAGTTCTATACTTCATATAAGATAAGTTTTGTAAATTTATCTCTAACAAAAGCTTAAAGCTTAAAGATTTAGAAATTAATTTTCTTTCCTCATTTTATTAATTAAAAAATATTTGTCTTCGATATTTAAAAAAATAATGCTAATAAGATAATCGTTTTGAACAGTGCCGGATTTCCTATTAGGTGCATAAGGCGCCCGCCTGGGGCCTCAAGGTTCACCTCACAAAACAATATATTTTTCGTAGTTAATAATTTAGCATTTCGCTAAATTTAATTGATAAATAAATAGCGTCAGCTAATAAATATTTGTAACATCGAGATGGCAAATATCGATCATTGATAAGCTAATAAAAAATAATAATGATAAGAAGCAATAAAGATTAAAAAGTTAATTTCGTTTTTCTTTCTATCTCTCTATATAAATTTGCGTAAATTTTGTATTAGAAACATTGCAAATTTAATTTAAATAAAAAAAGGTGCATCTAGAATGCATATTAACGGGTGTAGTGTAACTATTGCGCCTGGGGCTTATCTAGTGCTAAATCGGCCACAGGGATTCGGTTTTTATCTCCCCGATATCTGCAAAATGACAATGATGTACTTTTTCATCTTCAGGAATAGGAAGGATAAATCATTGAGGACGAATCCTTGAACCCCTCAGCCAGCTTTGGTATGTTTTTCAGGTGGCTACCCCAACGCTCATATTTCGAACCATATGCACCTAGGGCCCTTTGCTTACGGCCTTGCTGCCCCAGAAGGCCCCTGAATTTTTATAAAAATAATAAATATTTGTAACATCGAGATCGTTCTAATATCGATTATCGTGAACCTAATAAAAAAAGAAGGAAGAGAAGAGGCAACACAAATTAAATAATTTATATTGAAAAACATTGCAAATTGAGTAAATAAATGTACGTCTAGAACGTACAATATAAGGTGTAGAGGTAGTAAAAATATTTCAAGGAGAGGGATAGGGCCTCAGAAATGAATTTCGCTTGGGGCCTCCCAAGTGCTAAATCCGCCACTGACTTTTGACACAATGTTATTGGTTATTGATATTCAATTTTGTCTATATTAGTAGGCTATTAGTAAAAATAATCATAAATAATTTTTTTAGCCACTTTATTCCTATTTTATAAACTTAAATCAATCAAAAATATTAATTTCATGATGAAAAATCACCAGTTTTCTAGCAATAATGGCTAACGGAAACATTTCCAGATATTGGATTATTTTTATTACGATTTTTTTTACTATCTTGATTTTATGCATTTTTTTATACACGACACTTCATTTTTATCTGATTTATTACTCCACTACTCTTCAAAACTTATATTATTAAAATAATTAAATAATATTTATATTTACAATAACACAATGATTGATATTTAAAATAATTTTGGAATAACCTACGTATTACGAATAATTGATTTATTGAATTATTTAAATAATATTAGATAAAAAAGTGATGTCGAGATCATGTTAGAGCAAAATCCTTTTTTGACAACATCGGAAATTCCAGAAAGGCTTGATTGAGACTAGGTTTGGTGCGGAAATATTCAAGATGGATGCCATATGAGTTAAATGAAAAGAATTTGAATGATCGAGCCATCATATGCACATCTTTGCTTGTACGAAACAAAATCGAACCATTTTTGGACCGGACGATAACTGGGGATGAAAAGTGGCTTACCTAGAATATTGTGAATCCGGAAAACCTGCCCCCTCTAGCTCTTAACGGAAGTTGAGCCTGAATAGGAGAATGTTGTGTATATAGTGGGACATTCGAGGACCTATAGATATTGAGCTGTTGAAACCTGAGGTACTGTCAGCAATTGGATAGGTTATTATATAGATTAGTTCAATAGGAAGGACATCATCCTGCTTCATTATAATGCTAGGCCACATACTGCTTTAGGGACTCGTCAGAAACTCGCAGAGCTAGGCTGGGAAATTCTGTCGCATCCACCATACTCTTACAATAATTTTTTTATTTAATTTGGTACAAAACGTTTTTAAATAATTTGAATAATAACGTATTATTAAATTTCTGAGAACTCCCACCGCGATTTTATTTAATTCCATGGTATTCGTATTTGACAAATGATCTAGCAGACAGTTGACATAACCGCAACCGTGCTTCCCGCTATTAAGACATCAGCCATCATGCAAAACTACAACAGTCGGGCGTAACACAATGCCAACACTCGCATATCTTCGGATCGGCAAACCATGAATGACAACGCGGTCGGATTTGTTTGCGGCTAGGCCGTTTATAGTGCCGGCGGCCGCAGTTCAGGCTAACTGTCAGCGGGACCATTTGATACACAGTTGCCTGTGTAACTTGTGCCATTTTATGGCCAATTTTGCGGCGTTACCGTGCCACACGGAGAGCGCTATAGGTGGCCAATCTCGGGTATCAACGCTTTTTTTTTGCAAACCGATGCCGATCACACGCGGCTTCTTCACGGGTTAACATATTAAATGAGGATATAAAACCATCAAATTTAAAACCAAATGAAATGCATTTTTTTTACAATTAAATGGTTAATATAGTGCATTATTGAGATTAGCTTAAATATATACATGAGATAAAATAGCAGAGTTCTAATTCTCATAGCTCGGGCGCATAGTTATGCGAGACATTCGCGTAAAACAAATCACCGCGTGTCCGGAAATACCTGAGCCCGGAATGGAAATCGTTAAAAAAAGGTATATAGTTGTATTTTTCCTATTATCAATTCATTAAACGGTCGTTGAGATGCTCAGCAGGTAGTCTAATGGACCACCGATCGTTTTCCACGACATTTCGTAATGGCCCAACTCGCTGAATATGGCCGTTTTGTGGTCAATCTCGGACTCTATTAGCATTCGTGTGAATGGCCCACACCCGGTGACAACCTACGACAATTTGATCTCAAGAAATATGCCCGATTTCAAACATATCAGAGACAGTCCTAGACGTATGTAATCGCACACCGCAAACGGTGCAGTCAATCACCTCGGAATTAATTTAGTTGTACGCGTAAAAATTTCGTTTAATTGAGGATATGGAAATGGTGATGATCAATTTTTGACTGATTAATGTTTTAACTTGAACCTTGATTATTATATATTAACATAAATAAGTTTTAATAGCTTTTTTTCATTAAATTATACCTGATTTACATACATAAATATCATCTTAAAATAAAATTATGTTGTCGTTTAATTCTAAATAATTATTTATCTCAATTTAAAAATTTCATGAAAGGAAATACTAATGAAAAACTATAAAAATACATGAATTGTTAAATATATATTATTAAAAATAGTTTTTTTGTGGTGTTGGTACAATTTCTTCTGTCATATTTTGACATTTTAACTTCATATATTATTCTAATGAATAAATATCTAAAATTACTTTTTAAAATTCACGAAATAAGTCACATTTAATTGGTTTTCACATAAAAGTAATAAAAACAAATCACTATCTCAATGAAATTAATTTATTTACATATTTAATTAAATCGCTGCTTTCACTCTCTACAGTGAAATTGACTTCTTTGTGATATTTCTTATCGAACTTCATGTACCTAATAAACCTAACTATATTTTCAACAAGTCCTCGATCTAATCCTAGGTAAACAACAGCCTGCGGCATTCGATTTCAGAAAAAAATATGGCAAATAATAAATAAAACAAGTTTAAAATGTGACATAATTTGGTAATAGAAGGTTTACCATTAGATGCAAATGCAATAATAAATCTTTATCAAAAAATGAAATATTATCCAAGTAAAAGTAATTATGCTCCCAGAAAATATATTCATTATTAACATTAATAAAAAAAATTTCGCCACTTTAATGCACTTTTTGAGTAATTGCATTTTTAATCACGCTAGTTAAAAAAAAGCGAGCGACATATTGCAGAGCTTCAAAATTAATTGAGTATATCTTTATGATTTTTAATTGCATGTTAATATTATATATAACATAATAAAGCATATTATATATTTTTTTAATAATATATAAATGTAGCAATTAAGTTTATATATAATTTATTACAAACAAAGCCTTTGATAAAGAAGTTTTAATTTACTAGTTTTATAATAATTAACAAACTTTTTTTATATATTATAAAATATTGTATTTTTTGTGTTAGTATTTTATAAATAATTCTTTATTAGTTAATACATATCGCCAGTAATTTAATATACAAAATAACATGGCATAATTTTAAATTATTAAACTATTATTTTGAAATGTTTTTTAATACATTATTTAGAAATATATTTCTAAATGTTATTATTTAATAAGAGAGAATATATCACCACATATATTCAGTCTAAGTTAAATAATTCTAGCTCTAATTTTTTTCTTCACTAGTCTAGTAGTATCTTCTCTATATATTCTATTACTATTTATAAATATAATATGGTTTTCTTAATTTTCTATGAAAGATAAATTATGAATAAATATAAGTTTAATAATATTTTGATATTTTTTGTAAATTTGATTTACATAAACTGTTTTTAAGAATTCGAGAGAATAAACAAAGGCATTGATTAATTTGCGGTTTTCCTTATCTAAACGCTGAACGTGTAAAAATCAGATAATATAGCATTTAATATTCCAGTCGTAATTTTAACGTTTATTTTCTTAAAACATTAAACGAAATGCTTAAAATAAAAAGACGTTGCATTCCAAAAGAACATAATATTTATATACCACTCAGTTTTACTATACTATAGCGTTGAATTGGTTTTAAATAATTTTATAAAAAAAACTATATCCACACAAATTCATGTTAACCATGTCAAGTGTTAAAATCTACATATGAAAGTTGAAATGAAATGACATAATGCGTACATGAAATTAAAATAAAATCATAATAAAGCATTAGAAAATCGTGTCACATTAACGGTCGTAACGATGTCGTTAGTAACGAAGGCTGTTCCGTTGCACATAAACCGCAATGCTTTTCATCGTCTCATTGTTTGCGCAACTGTGGAAAATCGGTCCATTGTGCGCGGCCACGGAAAATCGGCAAAGGTTTCCGTTAACCCTCACCCGACTGACCGCTTATTCAACTTTAATTATCGAATAAAAAATCGTGTAGAGTTTAAAAAAAACAGAAGTCGCCGATATGATCAGCATCATATTTCACGCGTCGGAATTTCCAGTAGGACTTGTGAGATGCCCCTCTTCGGCAATAAATAAAGATGTTATATTGTGTTGTCGCCACAATTACACCATCACCTATGAACTTGTTCCCACGACACCAGGAGACACACAGAAAAACTCATAGTGATTAGTAATAAGCATAAATTGTCGCCGAGGACATTAGCGTCATATTAGCATAATTTTGCCACGACGTAGCCGGATACGTCGTTAATTTTACGGATAATGTAATCGGACTGGGTTATCTGAGGCTCGATCGCGTGCTTCTCTAAAACGTTTCGACACTGCAGTGTAGAGATGATGAGAAGACGTCGTGGAGGAAGATTATTATAAAATATTACACGAATCTTTTTCCACGAGAGTAATTTTTAACATCAGAAAAATTATATTACACGCCGTAAAATATTTTAAGAAATATAATGTGCATAGGTCGCTGGATTTATGCAATATTCACAAAAAAAATTATAAATGTTAATCAGATCATAAAATCTATGACGCAGCAATAAAACACATTTCTATATTTTAATTTTAAACATACAATTTAGTTTTGCTCTGTTTATATGTAAATGGAAAGGAAAAAGTCGGAAATACATAGCGACGTCGAAAAGTTTCTGATTTTTAAACGTTATAAATCATTAATCATTCTACGATTAAGACATTTAATAATAACAGATAATTTCTATACATTTATGGTACGATTATTCTACTTTTCTGTATAATAAAATTAAGATGAATCTTCTTAAAATATTGTAAAACAACCAAAATGATTTTCATTATTTCAATAAATTTTCTCCTAATTTAGAAAATTGAAAAAATATTCATGAGGGGTTAGATTGGGGGGGGGGGGTGAAAGATTAGATTTAAAAATAATAAAACCTCATTTAAGGTTTCGAATTATTGCTATTATATTATTATAGCGAGAAGACATCGATTTTGATGTATTAGTCAAGACAAATCCTTGCATCCACCTACCTCCCTCTTCAGTAGAAATAAATAATCCTTCATTCAGTTTTTTGATAATAAATTAATCCAGTCCATATGATTCATGATAATAAATATTTAAATAAATGGATTAAAAAACCAAGAGTTCGTTGTTCTTACCGAGTGTTAAAGAGAACTATGTTGAACTATGCTTTCGTTCTTTCAAAAATATTACACAAGCCATAAAATTGTTACAAAGAAAAAAAAAAAAATATTCTGCTATTCATTTATTATTAAATAAAATATTATTCATGCTTTTTTCGGTTACGTAAAATGTTTGTTGTGAAGTTCATCAATAGTTGTGATGAAGAATCAACTCTTGATGACTACGTGTAGAGGTACACAGAGGTTTAACAAAACACCGAAAAATTTTATTGTAAAGAATATGACCAGTAGAATAGAGCTTACTATTTTGTGAGAGATTACTATTTTTAAGTCGAAACCATTAAATTAAACTACACTTGAACAGCTAACTTAAATTTCATTTTTATTCAATTTTATTTGGACTTGAGTCGCCTCTTTCTCTTAAATATAATTTCCATAGGGATAAATTTGTCTGTAAATTTTGTATTATTATTTTAAGCTAATGGCTAGGAGAATTTTGAACAAAAATTATTTAGAAGTAAATGAGATTACATTAAAAGAGGTTTAAAGAATCGAAAAGTATACGACGATTAGAGAGAATTGATCCTTAACTCTCGAATAAGACACAATTTTCCGTACTGCCTACTAAGCTTTTGCCTTTTTCCTAAAAAAATCAATTCCAACATAATATTTTAAAATGTTAAAGTTGAATTAAACGTTTTAAAATATTGCCTAAAAATACTTCTGGTTTTTATTCAAATTAATTTATTAAATATAAAAACAATATTTTATTGTCTTATTTTCAAAAAAGGTTATCGTGCGTTTTTCATCTCTGCCATAGTATTTTTTCTGCTTGTATGGATCTGATGTATGGGGTGGTAGTAGTACATGTTTCGACATTCACCACACCCTACCACACCCCACCACACCTCACCCCCAACAGCGGAATGTCGGCGAGACGTTGCTACCGCTGTTCGACAAGCCCGGGGCCCGTTCTCACGAGGAGGGGGCCCTGGCTCGCCGAAAATTCCATTGTCAGAAAATGGCATCGCCACTTGCATACCAGCCATGGCCAGATTCCAGAAGACAGGCATCCGGGAAGGACGGGATATGGCGGCCCGGAGGAAGTCGAGGAACACCCGATATTTTTCGAATGAAAAATACTTGTCTCGACCGCAGCATAAATAATTTGATGCGAGGACAAGGTCGCTCTCGCATACTTTTCTTTTAAATAACCCTCAATTAGTTATGGCAGCGACTTTTTTCTTAAATGTTAAATTGTGAAAAGGGCAGTAGGAACATAACAATTAATAATAAATAATTAAATATAATCATCGACTTATTAAATTTCAATTCAATTCCATTCCAGGTATTCATTTATGCGGAATTCCCCGGCATCCAGCTCGATGGATATTCATGGAATGCGGCGAAAATTTTGCAAAACACAACAAACCCCAAAATTTCATCGGAAATCCGAGCATCCGTGAGAATTCCAAAATATTTAGACTCGGACAAAAATCTTGAAATTCCGCAACGCGTGACAAACTACCGCCGGACTGTAAAATTTTATTGGCCACTTCATCGCCATCCACATATGGCGAAATGATACGAGCTGATCTCATTTGGCGGACATTAGGATGCGAATTGCATCTCGGTCGACATCGTTTCTTCAACACGCATCCTACCATCGAGATAAGATCTTGACGCTTGTACGTTACTAAATAACGCGCGATGACGTGAACAATATCACGTTCTTCCCCGAATAAAAAGGCGAAATTCTTTCTATTCAACTTGATCAGCTTCCCAAAAGGCCGTAATCGAATTTGAAATTGATGAGATCAAAATATGTCCGCGTCATCGGGGGCATGGCGATGATCGCATTGTCCATTGTGTGACTTTAACCCTTTTAGTGCGGGCACACATCACCAATCGGTGTTTGGCCTTTGACCATTCAACGTTTTAATGATGACCAATGCATGTATAATATGATATCTCAGTAATGAGCCGATCCTCGACCAAAACCGCGATGATTTGTAGAGGAATTCTTCATTTCATGCCTATTATGCCCTGCATGACTTTATAAGAACGTCCTGGAGCAGAGATGGTCAACTGTTTAGTCTGAAAATTAAAAAGAAGAATACATTTCACCAATAACTATTCTGATACAGGTTTTTTACGTCGAATACACTCGTTTGCAAATCAAATAAACCCCTTTTCGAATCAAATGCACCATTTTGCAAATCAAATACACCCTTTTGCAAATTAAATTTACCTATTTTCTATTGAAATGTGTGTTGAAATCAATTTTAAGTCAATTTGATTTGCAAAATGGTGTATTTGATTGGCAAAAGGGTCTATTTGATTTGAAAAAGGTTGTATTTGACGTAAAAAACCTGTATGTATTTTTAAATGGAAATAACCTATTTATAAATTTAAAATGATCAAAAATCGACGAGAACTAACAATAATAAATTAAGTGACAGGAGCTCTGGGTCAGTATGACTGCAGCAAGTTGCAGTGCGATACGGGGCTTAACGGCGAACCCCCCCCCCTGCACTCCGCTACCAGTCCGCATCCATCCAATACACAACGCTAGCAGCGCTGATAAGCAGGCAGCGTAGCGAGTAACACTTTCTGCGTAAGCACCGACCAGATTAATAAATTATATTTATATTTTTATACATATAAGACATGATCAATAGATACATATATATTTATATAAATAAATTTTCCCTCAATTTGTTTGGGGGTGCTGCAGCTTCGCAGTATATATGGACAAGCCGTTCCTAGTCTTAAGGCATCGTCGAAGATTTTATTTTATCAATTATGATTTAAACAAATTGTTTAATATTTATGGGTTTTAAAGCTTTTAAGCTTTGATAATAAAAATAAACGGATATTATTAATTTTAGGGCCTGTATATATTAGATGAACCCAAATATAATGTCGCATTTTCGAAAAGCATAGTTTCAGATTAGTTTTCTTCAGTCCGTTGACCGAGAAAGACGTGTTTGAATATTTTGTGTATCGTGAGAAATCTTCCAATCTTCGTTTTGCGTAGAATTTTTTTTGTACGTGTCCCTTAAATATTGACCGAGACGTGTCCTTCAGAGTAGCTGTATTCTGTTTCAGATTCAGGCCAAAAAAACGCTACCGAGTCAACAAATATTTTCAATATTTATGGAGACACATTAAACATCAGGAAATGTCAAAGATGGTTAAAAAAAAATTAAATCAGGCAATATTGATTTGAAAAATGAGCCTAAAGTGTACTTTTCCGTGAAGTGGATGAAACAGCCCTAGAAGAAAAGGTTGAAAAAAATTCGACTCTTATTATCGAAGAGCTCAAAGATACCTAAAAAATGGGAAAGATTAAAAAATAAGGCCTTTGGGTCCCCTATACATTAGAAACGAGAGAAACAAACACATGAGGGGCGGTATCTGACAGTTACTGAAGGAGAAAGAAGAGTCGCAACATTAGGTTTGACAGATTTATTACATATCCAGCGTACTCTCCAGACCTGGCTTCATCCGATTATCACCTTTTCGCTCATTGGAGCATTATTGAGATTTTTTTTAAATCAGAAGATGAAATAAAATCGGCCCTTTCAGACATTTTCGATTCTAAACCTGCAGAGTTTTATTAGCAAGGCCTAATAGATGGCAAAAGGTCATAGAAAATATTGGTAATTATTTTGTATAATTAAATTTAATAAATGATTAGAAATATGACTTTTAGTTTCATTAAAAAAATACGACATTATATTTGGGTTCTTCTAATATTATGTTGGCAAACTAGTCCTTGACATATTATTTAAATTAAATTCTTACTTTATTGTCAACTGTCGAAAATGTTTAGTTGTTCCAAGCATTTTTTTAAATTTACAAGAGAGATGGGCAAGAATATGCAATTATTTAAAAATATTTCTTTTAATTATCCCAAAAATAGGCCTTAGCCAATATTGATATCAATATTGAATTTGATTCTACATTTTTTTAGAATTGAATGATTATATTAATATTTTTATAGACGCTTCATTTTTAATATATGTATTATTATTACAGTAAACCCTTCTATAACGCTCTCTGTTACAGTGCGGCTTTCTATGACAATGTCATTTAAAATATGCGATTGGGAAATTAATTTCGTTCAATTTACAAAGCCTGTAGTTTCTATAACGCTAGTTTTCTATTACGTGGTTGCGATTTATTCGTTATAGAAGGACTGATTGTATATTATCTAGTATTGTATTATAACATTAGTGCATTATTTTAGATAAAAAAGAATAATTTTAGGATATATATAATTGTTATTTACCCCATCGCTCTTCTATCTCTATTAGGCGGTCTCGTTTCACATGAAAAATCCAAAAGGATCCCTGTACTTAGGCCTGGTCCTTATCCATTCACTCTTATAATTTATTACACGGATTATTGTTATTAAAATCGTATTTATATAAGCACTCAGTGTTGATAATATAATAACGTAATAATTTCCTTTATCCGTGAAGGAGACGATGACTAGCGGATTTTTTTCCAGCACCGGCCGGGGGTCCTTCGGATTACATTGTAACTGTGAGACTGTACAGTCAATCAAAAAGTGTGACCGCGAAAAAAATAGTAAAAACAAAAATTAATGTATGCGACCCGACGAATTCGATAATGATAAATTGGGCAATTTAGAAGCGTTTTTAGCAATGTCTTATTTCGGCAGACGATGCAGATTAGCATCGGGCGTCGATTCAGACATTTTTTTTTTTGAAAATTAGCATCCAATCGCCTCTGGTACGGCGGTCTGTCGAGAGACTCCCGATCCCACACTAGGTGGTACCAATAAAACCCGCCTCCGCGCTTTTAACCCTTTGCGAGCCGCCGCATAATCAGAATTACATAGATCGATACCGCATTTTACAACCGCCGACACACACTACGACATGTTAAATCATCGATTTGCATACCGCGTCCCTCCTCTTTTACACGCGACCGGTATTGTAAATCGATACGACAATTAACAAGGAAATGCTTCAGCCGGTTAATTACCCGTTTTCAATCGCATCTTAATAACAGTCGGGGGTCTATGCTTTTGTTATTATTTTCGATGTTAAAAAATGATTTTCTTGACATTGCTGCATGGTGTGTAGCCCGCCTTGCAATGGCCATTCAGTGGGTCGATTAGGGCACCTTTTGCGCGGCTAATAATGGACCATTGTGTAATGAACGGCCTCTACTCCAGTCACGCATGCGTCGATCTTATACCCGGAGGTATTCGCATTTTATTATTAAATTTATTATAATATCGAACAAAAAATATATGGGCAATATGGCTCTTATAAATATTTTTAAACATTTTCAATGAAAATTTCATCTCATCTATGAAAATATGTATAAATACATTCTCATATGTAATTTATACATACATTTTTTGTACTAAATTAAATCTGATATGTTTAAAACGTGCAAAAAGAAAATAAAATTAAACAATAAAAATAGTTAATGTAGATTCTGATTCTGGAAAAGCTCTCCATTATATACAGCCAGCCCTTCTAAAACAAAGAAACCGGACACACGCTATAGATGCCAAAGACACTCAAGATTTTGTCCTAGAAATGCAAATAATATTGTTATGATACGCGAAAAATTAAGTAAAAGCAAAAAGCTGAAGATAGTATTTGAATCATATCAAAACTGAAGATAGTAACTTTATAGAAGTTCTATGGACTGTTCAATTTAGCAAGGAATGCAAAGGGATAAGGTAAAAGTACCACTCCTTAGACATAAAGCATTGAACCACAATTATTAATCTTTAAATATCTAGTATCACACTTAACTCTCGTATAACGAAGAAATCGGAACCGAGCTTTATTCCATTTGCATATTTTAAATGACTTTGTTCAATGTCAATGTCACGTGTGATTTTTTATTGTCTTACATATTTATGAAAGATGTGATTTGACCTTGAAAGTTTACGTTCTAGGAGAGAACTTATATAGGAGGGACTGTCGAACTTGATATAAAGAGCCGCGGTATAACAGGAAACGTTATAGGAGGGTTTACTCTAAAATAATAGATATATGGATATTAAAAATATGTTTGGATGGGGATAAAAAATGATCTATGACAATTTTTATCATAATTCATATTTTTTCAGATGAGGTAGATTAGGTGCACCAAGTTTTTGATTTTTCTTGGATAGCTCTTTTGATATTATTCCAACATGTCACAAATAAAGTCTAAAAAATAAATATTATAAATTGTCCTTTATTGTCTGCAATTGCGAGAAAATTAAAAATAACAATATTGGCAGTTGTTACCACTCGCGCGATGATTTTTCTCGCTCGCATTCGGTGTAAATAAACTAAATTTATGATGTACGAATAACGTAACTATTATTTATATACATTAAATATATAAAAAAAAAAGCGGTGCCGAAATATTAGGTACCCCCAGTTTTTTGTTTTTCTCGAATAATTCTTTTAATATACATCCTACATGGCCAAAACTATTTGTATTTATCTAAAAAAGTCTAAAGAATAAATATTATAAATAATCATTTTTCTTTATTGTCTTTAACTACGGAAAAAGATATAAAACCAACAATACTGCAGTTTTCACGCGCGCTATACATTTTCTCGCTCGCATCCGGTACGATATGCCTAGTGCGAGTAAAACGGGCGCATGAGATGTGTTACGAGAGCTCAGTCTGCGGCGAGACATCACCGAGAGCGCTGTAATTTAAGGGTCATTTGATTTGTTAAAAAATCTAAAATATCGACCAAATTATGAAGTATATCATGAACAACTATTTTTATTCTTAGAATAATCATAGATTCCTATTTAATTAACCGATATACATATTTTTTTCACTACATCCATAATTTTATTATGAAAATCTAATAAGTTGCGTTTGCAGTACCCTAAGTTAAAGATTTTCCTGAAAAACGATGAGTTTAAAAATTCAGCGATTCAAAATTAAAAATAAATCATTAGTTAGAGCATTGGATTAAATAATTCTAGCGATAAAAATAGAGATATATTTATTAGTTTGATTTTTCATTTATTTAGTCGAAGTGCGGCCCTGGCGCGAGTCAGGGGCGTGCGAGAGGGACGGCGAGGCCGAGAAGCGACCGCGACCACCCAAGAAACACCTCTGTACATTAATATAATTATTATTTGCGGGGCATTTATTAGTTATTACTTGTTGGTCGGCTCGCTTAAATAACCGATTGTGGTTGGTCACGTGTGCTGCCTATTTTATACCTTTTTTCTTATTTATGTTACTTTGTTTGTCTCGTTTCTTGCACTCTTTGCCTCATTCTACGTCACTGCGGTGTCGGTGATATTGCAAATTAAGTCATTATACAACCGCACATTGCGAAAAAAATATACGAAAATTATCCGTTGATCATATTAAAATTTGAATTAAGAAAAGTATACGAAGATTAATATATATGTATGTATTTTAATTGAATTTAAGAAAATTTTACGGGGGACTGGTCCCATCGCACTTCAACGCCTATGGCTCGAATTAGTAATAATTATTAATAACAAATAAATATACGAAATTGTAATTGATCGGACCTCCCGTGCGTACAATAAACATGTCAAATATTACGGTAATATAATTATGCGTGTTTTGAACGTGTCGCACATTTACACATACACACACATGTGTGTGGCACATACATACATGAATATTTAATTTACGGCGGCTAAACGCAATTACAACATTATTAATATTAAAGGCGGAAACCCGTTTCTGGCCTTTTTTCTCAAATTTTATTATCATCGTCTTCTTTATTAATTTTATTTTTACCTGTCGGTTCGCGTTCACGGTAGACGTGGACCGTTTACGAGAAAATGGTCGACGCGCAGTCAACGCCGAGTCTGCGCAGTAATTTATCGCCGAATTTAAATTATTATTGCCGTTTTAAAGAATAGTAAATTTTTTTAAATTGATTTGTTTAAGAATTTAATGTTTTATTTATTCCGATAGAAATATGCGGACAATATTACCGACTAATCGTTTAATTAAAAAAAAAAAAAATAATCGCGATGCAAATCTCATACTGTCGAATGGCAAACAATTAATTTTGTGCATAATTTATACGTAAATGTTATTTTCCGCATTCTGAATTAATATTATATATGTATATACTGCAACAATCGTGTGATTTTTCCAGTTTTTTGCAATTTATGATAATTGTTTTTCATATTTAATATTTTCGAGTTCACAGTAAACTTCGCAATTAAATGCCTTTCGTTGAATTCTTTATCAGAAAGTAACTTAATATAAAGAAGTCTGTGTTTCAGTGGCCGATTTCTCCTTAGGCGCATAAGACGCGCGCCTGGGGCCTCATTAATTCAAGGGGCCCCAAAGTTCACCCCAAAAAACGTTTTTTTTTCAAAATATTAATAATTATTCATTTCTAAATTGAATCGACAAATAAATAACGCAATGCAAAGCATATTTTTTGCTATACATCTAAAGCATTGCAAATTCAGTAAAAAAATGTACGTTATATGGTGTAGTGAAAATATTTTGAGAGGGAGGGGGCCTCAGAATTGAATTTTGCCTGGGGCCTCTTTATTGGTAAATTCACTACTTTAGTGTTTAATATAATTCTTATTACGAATTAATTTTCTAACATGTATTTAGGGATGTTGTTGGAATCTGTTTCAAAAATTAAGAAGTTGTTCAGAATCTCGGTTGAATGTCAATGTGTACCGGAATTTCAGAAAAAGTTATCAATCAATATCACTTACCATCCATAGCAGTTCTTCTATTGCTATGATTTTTCTATTAAATAATGGTCATAGTTTTGACAACACATTAAATTATGGAATACATAGCTACGGTTTTTCAAAGTTGCAACACAGAATGAAACTTCCTAAGATTACTTGAAAAATTATTCGGTTATAATTTCATAAAATTATCAGGACTGAAAAGTTTAAGAACATTTATTTATTACAAGAACATATTGTACACTAATTTACTATGTAATTTCCGTTATTTTCAATGACCTTTTCCAACTTTCAATTTCTTTTTCATAGAACACTTTTGGTTTTTTATTAAAACACTTTTCTATAGACGTTTTTGTCACATCAACATTTAAAAAAAACACCAACGATTGTTCCATTGACCTAAATAGGTGGTAATCAGACGGTGCTAGATCTGATGAATAAGGGGGATGGGGTAAAACTTCTAAAAGCTATTTTTTTTGTCGTATAGGATTATTGTTACTTAGTGAAAAATGGGTTAACTTAAAAACAGGAAAACAAAGAAGCACATATGATATTCATGTGGGACATAAATTTCTTGTTTGTGGGCCTTTCCCAAATGACGTAGATGATCCTGGACCCCATAGACAGCTACTCTTGGTCGATAACTCTTCGATGATCTAATGAGGATCAGACTCCACCATTGATTCTAGACATCAATGAATAATTTTTCAGGTCGTTCTTTTTGAGCGATGTCCTTGATGCCCTTATTTCCATTTTTTATTTTTTAAACCAATGATGACATTTGTTTAGTTTTAAAACATTCCCATAAAAAATTTTGATAACTTGTGTTGATTCGTTAGCGTTCTTTTCTTGATTAAAGATATACAGTCTTTGGAAGCTTCTTAGCGGAAAAGCTATATATTTTTTATCCATAATATTCAACTGTTTTTGGGTTCTGTTTTTATCCATAATATTCAACGGTTTTTCGGTCCTGGGCCTCCTCCATCTAAGGCCCAAGCCCCAACAGAGACGCGTCCCCCTCAACCCTGTCTCTCCAACGAAGTCCTAGCCTATCAACGTGGCGGTTTGACCCAGGCCTATAGTTTAAAATAGTATGGAGCAACCTATCGTCGCCCATTCGGGCTATATGCCCTGCCAAACGTAGGCGTTGCGTGCGAATATATGAGGACAATGATATATCCCTATACAAGGCCATGACCTTGTTATTGGAACGCATGTCTCTATATCCGGGACTGGGCTCGCCAGGACGCAGTCCGAAGATCCGTCTCAAGACTTTTCTATCGAACCGATCAAGACGATCCATGTCCCGGCTAGCCAGATACCATGTTCGGCGAATGATAGTTTTTTTATACTTCACAAGAGCAACCTATTTACCAGTAATTTAGATAGGGCATAATAGCACCGATTCTCTTTTTGTATACGGGCGGAGATTACTGTACTTTCAGAATTGTCCTCGGTGATTGTGGTGCCCAGGTATTTGAATGATTTAACGCACTCAATAGACCCGGACCCCACATTTACCGAGGTCCCCTTTCCGCCCGATCGCAAAATCATCATCAGGCGACCAATTCACCTCCAGACCCAGGTTGGAAGCCGCTGCCGAAAACGACAATATCAACATCGTCAGCGTACGCCAGCAGTACCGCATCCCTCCAAGGATCAGTGTGTCGGGCCCGATGAGTGGCTCTTACGGCAGCCCTCATATCATCCCGGGATATCATCTTCCTCCAAGGATTTATCCCCCGAAAAGCACATAAATTTGCTTCAAACGCTCTGGGAGTAGGGTATATTATTACAAAAAAATATTTTATGCAATTTACATCTTTTAAATGTTATCTTTCGACATAATCACTAAAAGTTATAAATTATTATATAAATATTTATTAATTTTTCAGGAATGACAAATTTTTAGCGACTTCGATTCTATCCATGAGCTTCTTGGACAGTCGGCATTAACACCCTCAAACTTGAAGTCCCCGGAAAATTCGAGCCGACATTGTTAGACCGCGGATGGATCATATGACTCCCAAACGTCGTATGCTTTCCTCAAATTTAGGACCTTTATTATTTATTTTATTTATAAATAATATTCATCGGGTCCTT
>JAGXCT010035729.1:88708-134107 GCA_022495035.1 Philopotamus ludificatus | reverse complement strand
GCTCAACCACTTGGCCGAATATGTAGATATATTCGATGTCAAATATAGCCGTTTTCTAGATATTTTATATGAGATCTTTTTTATGTTATTATTATGTTTTTATGCCTGATTGATATGCATTTTCTTTATGAAAAATAAATAAACATATCCATTCAACAGAAATCCATTCTGTTCTGCATTAGTGGCTTTACTACCGGCACTTTTAGGCACAATTCTGACATTTATGGACCAACAAATAATGAAGCGCACATCCTTGTCAGGTTAATTAGTTTTTTCGGAAGGCCATTTCATACGCCTGACGCAGAATTTGCAGAATTAAATTTTGGATACTATACGGATCATTTTATTGGACTTGGAACAAAAATAACCGCGAATTATATTTATAATTGATTGTTTTTTTTAATGCGCACGAGAGTTCTGTTTTCCGATGCGCGTGCGCAACCTCCCGCGCTCTCGCGCCAGTTCCAAAATCGAATCACGACTGTGTAAACAGGCAGTGTCGGGGTCCAGGTCCAATTTGGGAAACGTCGATCCCGTATCCCGCATGTGTTAATTACACGAGTCGGATTCACACGTCTCAATTATACGATCACACACCCACGGAGAGCCGACGGAGACCACCCACTCCACGGGCGTCCGTCTCGCGTGCGCATGCGCCGCCGGCCGCTGCCGCCCTCTCGCTCGCGCGCACTTTTCCTCTTAACATATTTATATTGGTCAAAACCATTTTTTTAACGGGCATATCTGGATATTAGCCCAGGGTTTAATAATCGGGACCGCAGACCGTAACTTCACACCTCTCCGCGCTGGAAATTGGCCCTGATTACAGGCCGCGGCGCGCCGGTTTGTTATTTCTTCTGGTTCCGAACACTTCCCATCTTTCGGGGGTATCGTTTTTTTCTCATTGTTTTTTGATGGACAGATATTTCGGTTTGGCTAATTGAATCATTAAGACGGAATTTGGGGGAATGCTACCTTCGGGTGGTTGGATCGGAGAATTCGGTGCCGGAGGTGGGCTCGGGATTAATGGTCCGATGATGGACCGCCCGATGTGCGGATATTGTAATCGTCGACCGTCATTAACATTTGTCAAAAATAATTTCAATAAATTCGCCATTAAAAACGTGCCGAGGACCTACTCGCAGCGTCCGCGTCTTGTCGCGTTGTGCGAGGCGATTTTATTTATTGCCGATTTGACGTGGACAATATTTGCAAATCCCAAAAATAAATTAAAATGACTAATATTTTGTTTCAATCGATTTAACGAATCCTAATATTTATTTATTCGATTAAAGATTTTTTTTTCAGAATAATACGGAAAATTTAGCGTTATACTGTGTTTAAATTACATTTTATGGATTTAATAAAAAATAAACAGGTGGAACTACGATTAGGATATCATCTTAATTATGAGATAAGCCGGAAAGTAATGACAATTTTTTGTTGTGGCGTATTTACATCGATTTATTACCGACTACCATCGATAAAATAGGTAAAATTTGATATCTAGTTTACAGATTCTATTTTTTAATCCTTATTGTCAAGTTATGTCAAGGTGAGGGTTGAAGAGACCATATGCAAAATTTATGGAGACATCTTAAAGCTTTGAAAATGACATAGATGGTTCAAAATGAAATAAAAGTGATGATAGAGAAAAATGTCACAAGATATTTCAACGATGGATGGATGTCATAACAGAATGATTCCAAAGCGCCATTCACCCATATAAAGATTCAAAAAAGATTCTAAAGATGCAAGGGGAATGAGTCTTTCACACGTATATTCCCCCAGTGTCAAACTACGACACTGGTTATTTTTTTTTAAAGAGTCGGTAAAAAAATAGAGTAAAAGAAACTTGAGTACCACACAAACTTTCGCTAATAGCGCTGTATTAAAGGATAACAATCTGTTTGTCACTCTTGCCTAGGTATGAGCTGAGCTCGATCCGTTTCTGAGAAGGATTGTTACTGGTGATGAAAAGTGAGTGCTGTACAACAACCCAAAGAAAAAAAAATAGATTTCTTCAAATCGAGTACCAGTTTCAACCCTTCGACAATTACAGTCGAAATTTATTGTGACCAATAGAAAAATTTAAAGGCGAAACTGTTAAAAAAGGAATCAGTTTTGGTAAATAACGGATGACGTAGAGTTAGAAGTTCTACAGGATCCACAGAATTACAGATATTGCGCTACTTAGAAATACTACCTAGAAATAAAAAATTAAATTAAGTAGAAGATGAAAAAAATCACTTGGATTCATTTTTTCTTGCTCAACAAATTTACAAGAAAGAAAACAAGTAATATTAGTATTCTTCTTGAGTCAGCACCCTCATGCCTGAGGATCGTGAGCATTCTTGTTCCGAATCTTCTTGATTATTGTTCTCCGGGATCCTCTGCATTCTGCATCTCGCATTGCAGCTACTACGGTGGGTCCTGTGATGGTCTTTCCTTGGTCACTCCAGCGGAAGGACGCCCTGCCCTTTCCTCTTCGTCCTTGTACGTTTATTTGTAGTGCTTGTTAATATATATTTATTTTCACGTTAAAAAATAATAAAAACATCACCGATCGCACTTGAATACGAGAAACCTTTTATACATTAAATTAGAGCATCTAAAATTGAAAATCTGGTCTGTAGATTTCACAAGATATCTCTAACATTTAATACAGAAAATTCTGATCTGGACATTATTAAGCATTCATATTTTGGTGTTATTACTACGTCAATATTTATCAATTTCGATCAATAGATAATTTATTTAATGGCTCGTTTCCCTTTTCCAGTGTCCCGATGTCCGTCTCTGCAGTCTCAGCCGTCTCATCTGTCACATGGCCCGAAATTGATGATGACTCCGTGCGTACGACCCGGACTGATTGTCAGACAAAAGGCCAATCTGGAAACATTGGCCAGAGAAATATGTTAACTCACCGCCGGTAATGCACGGCCGAAACGACTCTTTGTCCGCCGAAATAACTCTGCGGCTTAGAACAATGGGGTATGTGGATTCCATGGTGTCAGGTGATTGAAACATTCTCATCGGCCACGTGTGCAGCCACCGACGGTTCTCACCGTCATCCGCGTAAGTGCAGAGTGGATGAGGCGATAGATCGATGCGATTAGTTCGACCGGTGTGCGAATTCCGTAATTAATTTCATCTAAGAAACAAAAAAAATATGAAAGACCTTCCTGGTATCACAAGAGTTATGTCAAAGAATCAGATCTTAAAAATTACTGGAATATTGTGATTATTATCCAGATGATATGTTAAGGCCTTCGTCTTCATTCGTCCTTGTTTTCAAATATTTGTTGTTGAGCCCGACAAATAAATTAAAATCACATCGGGCACTGAGACGCCGCCGACGTCACTAGCGCCGCGTATCCATCACCGGCCAGTCCCATCGATGGGCCATTATCTGCCATAATCCCCAAATTAATATCCACTTGTGTTATACATATAGCGTGACGCCACAAAAAGAGATTGAAGCATCAGCGGCTGGCTACGACAATATGGTCACGATGGCCAGCTGGGCCGCTGACAAGGGCCACAGATGTGGAGCCGCGGGGGCCCGCGCTCTGTGGGGTCACCCCGTGATTTGGCGGAATGGGGGGCTCCGGAGGTCAGAAACCAGCACGAGAGATTAGATCCGAGACCGTGATTACACGCTATTGATTGTTATTGCCTATACACCGTGTTTATTAATATGTACCGGCCGATCGGCCATTGTCTCGGCGAAGCAGCCAGCGGCCCAAGGGGTTGGAATGCGGACGACAAGGGGTTATGTACAATTTAATATTCCAATAAGAAACAACTCTAAAATCAGCATTTCTTTCAACATTTATTTTCAGAGAATTTTTTTCAAAATGTTTGTACACCATGACGTATCTTGACATCGCTAGCCATGTTAATACTTAATTAATTGTTTTTCTATGCACGGTGGTTTTTACTTGTGAAAATATGGAAAATGTGGAGAGAGATGATCCCTTCGACTTTTTGCTATATTCTAAGATAAAAATAATATTAAAGCAAGACATTTGCCCGTCATCAAGAAAATAAGAGAAAATTTATATTAAAGAGGTAACACAGATGTTTTGAGAAATACAAAATCCCTAGTGTAGTAAGATTATAAAATTTTCAGCCCACTATTTTTTGAGTTAAAAATAATGCATCAATTCAAGAAAGCCATAAAAGAAAAACATCGCTGAAAACTGTGTGGGAAAGAGAGATCTTTATCTTCCTTACAACTTTGATTTATTATATATTATGCGTGATTGGCGAACTGGGTCATTCTGTAATGCCAATCACGCATTGTCTTTAAATAAATAAATAAATAAATATAAATTAATGCGGAATAAAATGTACAAGTGGTGCCAAAATATTTTTTTTTGGTGGTAGAATAAAAATTTCTTTGTGGAAAAAATGTATGGAAATAAAAAATATATAATCTATTAAAAAAGCTAGTATTCATAATATTAGGTTGGCTCATATATGGCGTTAGTGATTTTTGCCCAATTTGTGGTTTTACATATTTTTTTAGGAACGTTTTTCCAAAATAAACAGAAAAACATGTCTTTTAGTAAAATATTTAATCCCTCAACTTTCGGATCGTCACACATGATGATCCGAAGCATATTCTGAATCTGGCACAATTCATGAATTGATTTTCTGGTCTGAAGCCCGCTTGAATGCTGATTAGGTTCTTGTTGAATATTAGGGATATTCTAGATATAGCAACGAGATTGACCGAAAGCTTATATGGTCATTATTTAGGGCTTTCCTGGTTTGAGTAATACTATTATTTTGGCCTTAATCCCCATTTTTAGGAGCTGTATCATGGCAGTTGTGAAGTAATTCTAGCACCTATTTTCGTGTGATTGGACCAGAGTTTTCAATTATTTAGGTTTGAATTTCATTAATTTCATGTGCTTCTCATGTGTTTTATTCCATTGCTGAGCTCTTCTTCGGTAAAATCGTGGCTGAGTATATATACTTCTTCTTTGGGATTCTAGGATACGCAGCTATATGCTGGGTGCATCGCTGTTCGTTGTAATATATTGGTAGAATCCTTTTATCGGGGCAGCGCCCATCCTTTCTTAATCTGACTCACGCTTTTCCCACTTCATCAACGGCATCACTCATAATTATTGCTGTCGTCTTTCAGCTCGACTTTGAAATCCAGCTGAGGGCCGTCAGTT
The DNA here is from genome assembly GCA_022495035.1 of Philopotamus ludificatus. Taxonomy (NCBI): domain Eukaryota; kingdom Metazoa; phylum Arthropoda; class Insecta; order Trichoptera; family Philopotamidae; genus Philopotamus; species Philopotamus ludificatus. The sequence goes on along the minus strand of JAGXCT010035729.1, from coordinate 128,915 downwards.
TTTGCTTGAAAACAGTCCCGTTGTCGTAGGCGCCAGTACAATTTGCCCACTCGAGGGCGAATCTTTGGCAACTTTAAAATCACGTTTCCGCGAATCGGCTTTTGAACAGTGGCAGGGGAGGTGAGATTCCTGCCCCAAAAGGCGGACTACCTATCTCTTCTTTCGAATATGCGATATCAGAGCCAGGCTTAATTGTAGCTGGTTCTTCCCAGATTTCTGGGTCAGTCAATTCCTGACTGGCCACGGTAATTTTAAGGCTAAACTTAAAGAGTTTAACCTTGTAGCATCTCCACATTGCTGGTGTGGGCACGTCTGTCAGGATTACAGTCAAGTTCTGTGGTCCTGTCCTTACCTGGACGCTGCGCGTCACGATCTACTTGGGAAGGACTCTATCGGACACATGGACCTGGTCAGTGGAATGATTTGCTACAGGGCATTTCATCGCTTTGCATCGACTTTCAGAGAGTTGTACAAGGCTTCTTTTCCTTTCCCTTCTCCCCTTACTTAAGAAATTTTAGTATTATTTTTTCATAAAGACAATGCGTGATTGGCATTACAGATAACCCAGGTCGCTAATTACGCATAAACACATAAAAAAATACCATATTATTTACATATTTACATACCCCAGGCATCCCTCTACCCACGCGCCGAGGTATAAACTTGGGTAGAATCCAAACTTCCTTATATAGAGATACCTAAGAAATTTCTTCTGTATCTTCTCTAATCGGAGGGCATTCGAGGCGTCATAAGGCGCCCATATAATGGAACCTGATTCCAGCAAGCTCCAAGCTTCCAGCAGAACCAATGTATCTTATAGCACTCGTAAAACTAAGGTGCTATGTATGTGATGAGAATTTCTCAAGACAAAGCCCAACATTCTCGATGATCTCATAAATACGTCCGATATATGTAAACTAAATTTTAACTTGGAATCAAACAAAATACCCAGATCTTTAACATACGATTGCTTAGGAAGAGTTTGGGGAAAGAGGATGGGCTCATCTTTATTTTTTAACATCACACGTTTAAAAAAAAAACTGCGGTTTGGATGGATGGCAAGGGATGGAACTGTGTCAGACCGGTCTGGCACAGCTTCATCCTGGGTACAAAAGTAATCATTTATATTCTTATAAATTAATTTTTAATATTTTTTTATTTTTCTCTCTTGGCGCGCCTAATTTTTCGGCGCTAGTGTGCGCCGCACAATCTATGGGCTTTGTGCGCCGCACAATCTGACTATACCTTTCCGAAAAACCTTTACTTAAGTATATATATTAAGAATCCAAATAGATGGAGATTAGGACAAATCATTTAACAGATTATCATTCATTCGACAATCTCAGATCTACAGATGAAACATTTTTCGAAAGTGCTGTAAAGTTAAATTTCTTGTCGATTACATTTCCGATGATGGAAGTCGTCATAATGACGTCACTTTGCGAGAGGGGGAGATGCCGAGGATGCCGGCGCGTATGATCGATCTGGTATGATGGCTCCATTAAAAGACGTGATGCGCACACGCAGCCCGTCCCGCGGCCACAAAAACTGGAGAAGATCGATTGTCGGCGCTCGCCACACGCGCGCTGCCACACCTCGCGGCGTCGTCTATTATGTCGCTGCCATTTGTGCGCACTGTCGGAGATGCGCAATCGGAGAAAGTGGCGCTCCGAGATCTAGATGTGTATTCAATAAAATAATTGATCCTGTTTACCTAATAAAAAACCAACATCCTCCTAAAATTTGCTCAAATTCACTTCTTCGGCTATTTTTTTTTTTAATTTACCTCTGACGAAGAAGTAAGCAGTGGCGCTTTTGAGCTATACACCTAAGGCTCTTTTAAATTCATATTATATTATTTCATTCAACTGAAATTATATTAAAATTAATCAGTGTCGTGGTTTGACACTGGGGAGAATACAGGCTTCTCACTTCAAATTCAACCTTTTGCTTTTCAGATTGAATTAAATTAATTATCAGTGACTCTGTTTATGCATCAATAGAGGACAGGATTCTTCTCGTAGAACGTCGTTTTATAGTGTTATATGCCTGCTACGACTGGGTTCATCCAGCAATGAAAAATTTCAAGACAGAAATCTGACAATCTCTGGATGTTCGTTCGGCAACATACTATTCTCTCCACAAATGATTTTACGCACACTGAGGGTAAATTCGCCGCTTTTAAAATTTATTATTATGTTATTTTTTGTCAGTTCAAAAACGTAAAAAACGGGTTCCACTGTAAATAGTACCCGCTTTTCTAACTCCGAATCTACGTTTTCCCTCTAATTACGTTTTTATCTAAGGAATTTAAATCTGTGTTCAGTACATTTAATACCAGCTTTTCTACTATTTATCAATTAAATATTCGGGATTAAAAAATCTTAGATTCCTTAGGTTCTAACCATCCAGAAAGTGGTTTGCCAGATTTTTATAATGATAAAAAACGTAGATTTGAGGTTAGAAAACCGGGTACTAAATATAGTGAAACCTCTTACTTATCCTTTTGATTAGAGGGAAAACGTAGATTCTGGGTTATAATCGGGGTACTGAATACTTTGAAACCCCTTTTTACGTTTTTGAAGGAACTGACAGAAAATTAAATTAATTAGAGGGAAAACGTGGATTGGGGGTTAGATAAGCGGATTCTAAAACAAAACGGGATCGCAAAAATTGAACACAAATAGCGGGAAAACGTGAATTCCGGGCACGTAAAAACAGGGTGTCATTATAAATCATTTCATTGTTTCATAAATAATTTCACCCACACTGTCGCTGAAAATATGCTAAATATGATTATGGTTTGTTTTAATTTTTGGGGCTTTTCCCCCCGAAGATAGTAAAATTTATTTACATGACACCCCGTTTTTACGTGCCTGAAATTCACGTTTTCTCGATATTTGCGTTCAATTTTTAATAATTTCGTTTTATTTTAGTTTAGAGTAAACACGTAGATTGGGGGTTTAGAAAAGCCCGCACTAAATACAGTGGAAGCCGTTTTTAAAAGGAACTGATAAAATAACATAATTAGAGGGAAAACGTAAATTCTGGCTTAGAATCGGGGTATTAAATACAGTGGAATTAATTTTTTAATTAGAGAGGAAACGTAGACTTGGGGTTATGGGGGATGAACCAGGTCGTAGCAGGCTTAAAATACTATATAACGACGTTCTACGAGACACTGGTTATGACATATGATTACGCACACGTCTGTGTATGTTTATTGAAAGATAATTAATTGTTTAATTTAATTTTTAAAAGGATCAATTTGATTTGCAAATGGTTGAATGTGTAGTGATAACCCTTTATATTTCCCCCAGTGTCGTGGTTTGACACTAGGTGAGAGACTCATCTCCCATTATTATGATTATTAATACAATTAAAATAATAAAGAGTTTTAAACAAAATTCTAAGCATTTTTATTTTATTCATCTGAGTTTTAATCATTTTTTTATGGCATTTTATGCAGTTTTAAAATATCATGAAACCGTTTTGAATCAAAATATTTTATGACACTCATAATTTATCGCTCATAAATCATAAATTTCTCAATATTTAAAATAATATCGTTTTTTTCCGTATAATTTCCAAACAAGACTTATTCAAGAGAATACAATTATTAATCAACTTTTATGCTTATTAATAAATTCTACCATTTTACCTTCTAGATATTGATTTATAAATTAGTGTATAATATAAATTGATCCATATAGTATTCACATACTTCATTAGGATAAATTTTAGACAATTATTGAATTAATTTGAATACAAACAAATTATTCTGGGAGCTAAATCCTTAAATTTATATAAAAAACTTATATTATATCTGACAATAATTTAAATTTAAAGAAAATTGTTAGCAACATTTTCCAGCTCATATAATTTTGAATTATTATAAGCAGACAGGATTACGTAATTTTATTAATACAATAAGATACTATGAATTTATTTAGATAGCAATAGAACATATATTCAACATCGAAGGATAACTCATCATTAAATATAATCATAATTAGAAAAATTACAAGTAAACGATCCAACGTGCATTAAATTCATTAATTTTTCGATAAATTATTATTTCCATTACATATTAGTCGATTTTTTTATTTCTATTGCAAGTGATCTATCTATATCCATTTTTTATAATTGATTATTAATTTTTTTCACTATATTATGCTCACAAATTACCAGTCCCATAATTATTTCGCAATAAAAAATCTCAGACACAACAGATATAAAAACCGTCAATGAACAGATAAGCACGAAACCAGTTTTGCAAATCGTACTAGAAGATATTCGACAATAAAACAATGCAAACAACAATAATTATTATTGCGTATTAATAATATCATATTTCTCGGAATAAATTATTAAACATATAGAAACAATCGTATGGAAATGCCAAAAAATACGTCATGACCTTCGCGTGATTAGCCACTCGTCGGCGTTGATATAATTATATATAATTTAGATGTGATTAGAAAAAAATATGTACAAAAAATATATTTAACCTTTTGCCTGGCGTGAATGGGTCAAAAAATTCCGTGTTTCATAATTGATCCATTACATTACAAATAACAAACTTGTTTCAATCGACTATTTTTATCTCACAATAAATCATTGATATATCCCGTGCGATACTCGTATTATAGATTAGTGGTCAAATATTTTGTTATTGGTCAGCTCGTGAGTTATATAGATCCATGCGCTTCTCAAACTGTGGGGCGCGATCGATTCGAATTTTTTTTATCGATTTTATTTTTCATGAATTCTGTCGGAGTCCGTTGCTGAATTTTTTTCGTTCGTTGATAAACGTTGTAAAAAATGCAATTTTCCATATTGAGAATCTACCGTTCCACCCATTCGCATGCCTCGATCGTGGCTATTTTTTTTTCATCGTGTTCTAATACACACATATATAAACGATCAATCCGCGTTACATTTACTTCTTTGTTCTGGCTGTCTCCCTCTGGCTCTGTGGTTGGTGGATGGTGGAAGAATGATTTACAATGGCCGTGGCTTAATGAGCAGTGCGGGACCCACAAATCACTGGCCATCCACAGCCCACCGGGATATCAACCATAAATAATTACCCTCTTGATATATTCATTAGTTGCTCTTGATTCCATTACCCCGCGCTCTCTCTCGCCCGTCTCCCTTGCTCGCTCTCCGCGGCTCTATGGACCGCTGCCTCTCGCTCGCGGCCCGGCGACTGGTTGTAGAGATCAGTGTTGGATCAGCGTACAATAAATTTAAAAATCTCATTATTTCCCATGAGAACACAAAAGATGGTGCGCTCTTATCGCCGCTATGTTTTTATTGGATATAATTATGTAACAATGAGCATTACCCACCGGTTGATTACGGTAACCCACTCGGCCGCCGTTGGTTCAACATTCGGAAAATTTGAATTGATACCGTAACGTGTGTGGCTGCTACTAAGATGAACTTCCAATCAAAATATTACATTTGTATATTAATACGTTTCAGTGTCTTGTACAATATTATATATGACGGCGTGAAACGAAGAGTAGAACCAAATAAAAGATGCATCACATTTAATACAATGGTTAATCAAATTGGTTATATGAATCTAATTAAATTGAATTATTTAAACCTGTACCATGTCGAGTGTTGTCGCGTGTCGGCATTGGAGGTGACGGCGATGGCAGTTGGGCATAATCAAGGTTTCGTAAATCGTCACAATCCTGACATCAGGATTGAGACGGACGTGTCTCTGCTGGAGATCGCATAGTGTCCTCCACGCCTCAGGGTTATAAGGCCGCTTAAATAATAATATATACTTGATTTATATAATATTATTTATATATATCATACACTTGTTTCAGCACATTTTTCCGATTTTCAAAGTACTTTTAGAACGCAATTTTTTAATATGGGGGCTAGCTACGACGGGGAACCTGTTTTTTTCTCATAAATGCTACCAAATCGTCGTCTTTTTGACCAGCTTTTCATCTACAGGAATAGGAAAAACTCTCGTGGGGCTTGATCCGGTGAATAATCTCCGGTGACTGAAGTATCTCAATGGTATTGTTTTCATCACCTGCATCATAATTTGCCAGCCATGAGACACTCATTCGTTAACGTATGGGCCTTACCAGACTCTCAAATGTCGAGGCCAAAAGAACCAGAGTCTTATACGTAACGGGAGGGCTCCCTTTAAATGTCCATACCGCGGAGACCCAATCTGTCTTGGTATGCGATTTTTTGTAAAGAATTTTCCCTCTCTTGGTTAGCCACTTACGTTCAATTAGCATTGAACGAAAGTGTCATCAACCATTGTTGGTATCGGATTTTACCCTTTGTTCTATCATATTCTCTAGGCGTTATTATGGTTATTATCCTTGCCACGCAATAGTAATCTTTCCCTAGAAAGAAGAATAAGGAGCGAAAGTAATGAGACTATACCATTAATCGGTCAACAGTTTAGGGTTTTCCTTCTCAGGGCATACTGGTTCTGTGTTGAGAAATCTGTTAGAGGCCTGATATACATATGGAGGTATTTGATAAATACTTCAATAGAAAATATGTAAATGTATGTGTGCACATAAGGATATGTGTACACATACATTTACATATTTATATAAATCTGGTCTCTAACGGAATTCTCACCACAGAGACAGTATGCCCAGGGAAGGAAAACCCTAATCTGTTGATCAATAATTGGTCTAGTCTCGATACTTTCCGCTCCTCTTCCTTCTTTTTAGAAGACCCCTCTCTGAGGTGGTCTTTCCCATGATGAAAGGATTGCTATTGCGCGACAAGGCTAATAATCACTTGCGACCGGCTATATGAGACTCGTTTTGGACAGATGTGCATATATATGCCTGTGTATATCTATAAAGGTGTGTGTGGTCGCTCGCTACTTATCACTCGTGACTCTTTATAAGCAGATAACGCCTTAGAGAAGAGGATAAACGAATACCGAGACAAACCCCCTCCTACTTGCCTGGACACATTAGAGAGGGTAAAATCCGATACGAAAAAAGTGAAGATGTACGTCCAATGCCAGCAATGGCCAAGAGAGAGAAACTCTTTACAAAAACCGCACACCAAGACGGCTTGGGTCCCCGCAGTATGGACCTTACGTCACGTGTGAGACTCATGTTCCTTTAGCCTCGACTACCATGCTCGAGTTTGGTAAGGCCTATGCCCTCAGCGAGTGAGAGTCTTGCGGCAGGCAAATGTTGATGATGATATACTTATGTATGTGTACGTATATTTATTGGCAATTTTCATTTTTTTTAAACCTATTTCAAAATTTTATGCAGATCGGGTAGAACTGTACCCTCTAAGAGAAAAAAAAATATGATTGGTTCTACAAACAACTTTCAAAAAACAATGCAAAGGCATTTTTATATTGTTGGGCTTCATAAAAGAGTAACAGTAACAACACCGCTATTCCTTAAGTACCAGAAACAACCCCGATACATTTGAGCCCAACTGTTAAAAAACATATATCTAAGACTTTTAGAAACACGTATTTTTTCTGCAGAAAGTCGATACTGTAAATTTAGTTATAATGGACGAGTATGCGCGTTCTGCAGATAAATTGGACGATATTTTTTTCGAAAGTACTGTGAAATTTAGGGGAATATGTGTTGAATTAATTAAAAAAAATATTGCTGTTTTAAAAGATGGACTTATGCCATTGATTCACAACACCTTTGAAAAAAATCGATCAGTCTCCATTTTTTGTTTTGGCCTAAACAATCTCCAGATATAAACCCAATCGAAAGCGTTTGATAAGTATAACAAATAAATTTGCCCAAAAAAATTTCGAAACCCCAACAGTAAAACAAGTTAATTATGTTTTTAACCGAAAAATGGACTAAAATCACATAAGACACGATTGTTCATTGGAGAGATATCTTGCACAGCAGGATTAAGCCATTTCTGCATTAGATATGGTGATTGATTAAATATTAATTACAAATAAAATTTGTTTTAAATGAGTCATAAATAACAACCGATTTATCATACTTTTATTTTGCTTTAAAAAAAATACAAAATTATAATAATTTATTATGTATTCACCAATGTTAAATATAACCTTCTTGGTTTGGAATGAAACAGAGTAACTAGGGCCTGATTGACTTACTCATCCATAATGAAAGTTTTTTCATTAAAAAAAAATTTGTAAGGAACAGAAAAGGTGGTAGTCCGTAGGAGCAAGTTTTGGGGAATAGGATGGATGTGGCAAAACAGACCAGTTGAGCACCAGAATTTGCTCTTGAGTAACTTTAGCTGTTTGTGGTTTGGCGTTATCGTACAACAGGGTAACAGCTTTCTAATTGACGAGTTCAGGATGCTTTTCCAGTAGTTTTTCACAAAATCTTTGCTGCTGCTGAACGTTTGTATCAGCAGTAATCGTTTCGTTGCGCTTCATCAGCTCGTGGTGGATTATTCCTCGACGATCCCACCATACACACAATAAAATCTTGTTGCTATGAATATTGGCTTTAGGGTCCGGTAGAGGTTGTTGTTCCTTATCCAACCATTGTCTTTTGCTGACAATATTTTCAACGGTGATCCATTTTTCATCGTCTGTCCTGTTTAAAAAAGGCTCGATTTTATGCCGCGAGAAAAGACTTGTGGCAATAGACATTCGGTCTGCCTTAATTAGGTCATTGAGATTATGTGGTACCCATATGCCTTACTTGCTGACATTCCCAAAATTTTCCAGGTGGCGATAAACTGTAGATTATGACGTATTGAGTCTCTCTAGCAAATCCCATGACGTTTGACGAGCTTTTTGTTCCAGTATCGCATTTAAAATATCATCATCGACATCGGAAGTGCGTTCCGCCCTTGGTTCATCTTTCAAAGACTCATCTCCGGAACAAAATTTTACAAACCAATTTCCATTTTATTGGCAATAGATTTTTTCTAGTGATAATACCTTAAAGATAAAATCTACGTCAGAAAATCGACGATAGTGATGAAGAAGATAAAGACGAAGAATAATCTGATGAAGAAGAGTGTGTGAAGTAATGATCCATCCAATTCCAACAAAGGAAGATGTTATGATGCATATTGAGGGCCTTAAAAGCTATTTTATTAGCATGGAAAAAACAAAACTTTCTTATTGAAAGAGCTGCAAACCAGCACAAAAATATGCACCAAACTGATTTGCGTGATTATCAACATAAAAAGTAATTTTAAATTTCCTAAACCGGAATCTATGTTTTCCATCCAATTACGTTATTTTTATCGGTCCCTTTAAAACAGGGTTTCACTGTATATATATAATGTCGGTATAAGTAGATAAAATAATTAATATGACACACAGGTATTGTGTTGAATATCTTAAATTAATCAAAATTCCTGTCCGCGATCGAACAAGATATCAAATGAAGAGGCCCCTCGTATCCACGTCCGCACTGATAATGCTCAAAGGTTCAACATTCCATTATATCATTGATCAAAAGCGTCTTGATAGCACATTCCCATCAAATAGACATCAATCACGGTTCGGTCGGCAATACAATTTGTAAATATAACGAATGGTTCTGTTTAATTGATTACACGGCAGTCGAGGCACAACAATTAGCATCGGGCATAGATATCCAACAGGTGTGTGGTCAGCCGGAGTTAGCACGTTCTTGCCGGACATGGTGCTCGGGTTGCGGCCCTAGTCCTCGCATAATTCATACAGCATCTCCGACACACCGTGTCCAGGTCAACGTTGGCAATTCAGACGTATCGCACAAATACCGGAGATAATAATTCAACAATGGAAAATTGTATTTTATTGCGGCATTATGGATATTCGCGGGCGATTGTACCGAGGGAGATCAACGCATGGTTTGCCGCAAACCCGCGATCAATTCATACGGAATAAGAAAAGATAATATGATCAAATCTCTAGTAAATGAATTTTGACTACAGCTTGAATAATTCGTTTTTTTCTATGCATAATTACAAAAAAGACTAATTTATTTATTTAAATATTTTTCCAAACAATTAAATAAATAAATACATAATAACAACATATTTGACATCAAATATATCGACATATTCGGCCAAGTGGTTGAGCAGAGTAATAGCTCTGATTACCGGAGAGGTTTGAGAGCACCTGTCCTTGAATTTGGCGAAAGAAAAAGCACACGCGAACGATGCTCGATGGTAGTGAGGTGGCGCCCATAATGGCAACTCGCACAGTACAAGAGGGTTTTGAACTGTACCAACCAATAGCTTGAAGAAGTGCTTTGTCAAGTAAATCGACCTTCTTTTCTCGAGGGTTACATACCCCAGGCAGCCTTGTATCCATGCGCTGAGGTATAAACTTTGGTAGAATCCAAACTCCCTCATGTAGAGATACCTAAGAAATTTCTTCTGTATCTTCTCTAATCTGAGGAAATTCGAGGCGTCATAAGGCGCCCATATAATGGAACCTGATTCGAGAAATCTCCGAACCAATGCATCGTATAGCACTAGTATGACTAAGGTGCTACGTATGTGATGAGAATTTCTCAAGACGAAGCCCAACATTCTTGACGATCGCATAAACACGTCGGATACATGTAAACTAAATTTTAACTTAGAATCAAACAATATACCCAGATCTTTAACAGACAATTGCTTAGGAAGAGTTACGTTCCTAAGACTGAAATTAAAGTTGATGGGCTCTTTTGATCTAGAAAATGTCATTGTTTGACACTTTCCAATACTTAATGGAAGACAGTTTAATATTGACCAATCGCGCAAAGAATCAATGTCCAGCTGCAAAAAAGGGCATCTCCACTGAAATAGATTGAAATATTTTTAAATCGTCTGCGAAAAGTGAAAATTTACTAATCGAAGGACCCGATAAATATTATTTATGAATAAAATAAACAATGAAGATCCTTAATTTGACCCCTGCGGAATAACGAAAGGTGTATTGTAAGCATACGACGTTTGGGAGTCGTGTGTCGACGCGTCATATTCTCTGATATTTTCAGCCTTGGTAAAAAAAGTTTTATTGATTTATTTATTCATTTATTTATTTGGGACCCCAAGTTTCAGATTTTTCTTTAATAACTCTCTTTAATATAAATCCTAACTCTTTGTATTTGACTAAAAAAGTGTAAAGAATAAATATTATAAATAATCATTGGCCTTTATTTGTCCGCAATTGTGAAAAAATAACTAAAACAACAACATTCGCTTCTGTTGCCACGGGCGCGATGTTTTTTCTCACTCAAAAATATCGACCAAACTATGAAACATATCATGAATAACTATTTAAAAAAAAAGTCAAGATATTGATTAAGAATTCATTAATATCTTGACTTGAAGTGCCTGGGGTCTATAAAAAACCCCTTCGGACGACGCCGTTATTTTCGTGTAGATAAAAAATGATCGGTTAAAAAAGCTAAAACAAAACTCTCCACGGGGGTATTACGTGCACTTAAAGCTTAAGCAAGGGCTTTAACGCTCTTGAATATGTCAGTCAGTTACTTTTATTGATTTTTTTATTATTTAACTGAGAATTAGGTCGCATTAATTTTAAAATTGCCTAAATTTACTTTTTTTAATGTTTTATTCAAAGAATTCGAAGCAAAGGTGACAAAATTTGTTTATCGCTGAAAAATCAATAATGCCACATTCATTCATTCATATTTTTAACAAAAACAAGTTTTCTAGAGAAAATGATTTTGAATTTACCTCATTTGTGGGTTTTTTTTAATAATTTTGATTAACCATTCACACATTTTTTGCAAGGATTTTTTTAAACAAAAATATAATATCGATACTAGAATCAGGTATTAAATTGTGATATTTAACACGGATTTAACAAAAATCAGCATATTGTACAAATTATTATAAATAATATAATAATTAAAAAACAAGGTAGAGAAAATGAGTTATATGAACAGAGGGATCTGTAAAATGACATCAATATAATCGATTTATTTTGTCAAATCCACAAGAAATACTGTAAACACTCCATAGATTGCTGAAATATTTTTCCTAAGCTCTGTCATCTCACACTATTTAAATATTTATATATCTTTCAGTAAAAATGCAAAAAATATCTCCAAAAAATCACGTTACGGAAAATATGATACTAAATTTAACTTTCAAGGATTTTTTTCACTAACTGTACGAAAAAAGTTGTAGAAAGATCTAATACTTCTATTTTATAAGTATTATTAATATCTTAAATAGTTTTTTGACTCTTCGGCGAGGTTTCATTTTTCGAGAGAGCATCGATATGTTTATTAGCTTACAAAAACAATTTTTACAAATCCTATATTTTTCCACCATCCGTCGAAACGATGGGTGTCACCCAAAATGTTGCAGGTTGTTGCTAAAGATTAGTTACCATTGTTTTATCGTCTGAAAATAACGAAATTATGTATTTTTTCTAAACACTTTTGGAATTTTTAGATACATTTTTATTTCCAGAAAAATTAGATATATTTTCAGCGAAATTTTCCATTTCTCGATCATATCCAGAACGCAAATCTCGTTTTGTTATGCTCGCCGGTACTGTATATACAACACAGTGGTCTACGATGGACAACGGATGTCGGCCAGTGAGTTAGGACCCTGCAACGTTTCGTGATCTGGCAAAATTTATCTGGTACACATCTGCTGGCCTCGGTACCGATATCCGCTCACCGCATGGGATATTATAATATTCAATAAAGAAATTACATAATGTACGTGGGGTAGGGGCATAAATATCGCGGCCGGGTAATTTATGCGAGAGCCAGGAAGATCGGCTTCCCGGAGGCTGATGCCGCGATAAAGCGAGCTCCATATTTATGGGCCCGAGCTAGGATGGCAGGGGACAAAGCCACTTTCTCTACAGGGATTTTCAATTTATAGAAGAAATTTATGAATATTTAAAGTAAATTAAGAATATATATAATATGACGAAGTGATTAAAATCAGATTCAACAATGTGAAACGAATTCGCATGTTATGAAATTATGCTTCAGGTAAGAAGCTGATTCTATATACGTTTTACGAAACTGGATATTCATACATTTAAATTTATTATTTAATTGATTTCTAAAAATTAATCTGTATTGACGATGCCTGACATCGTAAGTCATTTGGGAATGCGATTTTGCAAAGTATAACATTTCCGTTTGGACAATGTGAGCAAGTTTCAGGTTTTAGCTAGTCGTGTCCGTAGTTCAGGAAGAGATCTCATATTTTTTTTCGTTTTACGACTCAAACACAGGTTTATTATGCGATCGATATTGTGATAAATGCTCAGGGCAAAATATATCTAGAATTTTTAAACGTGTTGGCAAATTTTAGATTTAAAAAAAGAATAAACAATTTTTTTAGGAATTAATCAAAAATAAAACCAAATTTGCTGCTTATTATTTTTTATTTAATATATAATTAACATTGAAGAGTAATTTAAAAAATCTGGAACGTTAATATTGTTATAAGATAAAGAGAGGTGTCGAAAAAATTTGATTCAACATTTATCATTTAAAATGGACCTTTAAATGTCCGTCAATACAATCACTAGAAAGCTTGACATTTAAAATGAAGGAAGACGAGCCGCGAGTTCGAAAATGTCTATGTTTTTTTTATAAATTAATATGAACGATTAACAAAAATGTTCTTCATGGAAAACCTTATTATATTTTTGATATATTTATATATTTTTAAAAAAAATATATTGTCTTGAACGTCTCTGGTCCATATCGGAATGATACTTTGCAATTTAAATTTGATATTGTCCACGGATTAGCTTAGCCGTCAGTTTGACGGGCGATGGTTTATCGCCTCGGGCCAATTCTCTCGTGTTTTATAGACGAAAAGCGACAAGTGATTGGAGTCCCCGGCACGTTCAGGCATGCCTGGCTTTTATAGCAAATTTTATGCCCCAACAAAATCACGCCCCATTCAATAAAAGCCTCCTAAAGGCGCTTTTTGTTCCGCCTTTTTATTGTTGTTTATTTTAATTTTTTCGGCCCACACGGATCCGCGGCTTTTCAGACACTTTTATTGCTTCAGCGATAAAAGAAATCCGATTATTTTATGTCTCTAGCTTTAAAAATTAAATGCACGTTCGGTATCAAGGTCTTGCGTATGATTGGCGGTCACGGGTCCATCTCCAAGGTCCGGATCCCTGTGGCAGAGGTGGGGAGGCAGTGGTCCAGTTGGCCGGTGGGTGGTCGCCCTCAGCTCCGCCAATTATTTGGGTGTTGCTCCGAGCTAATGGCCGACCCAGAGGACTCCACAAATAACGACCGAGGCCTGCCTCGTGGCTGACAGCTCGTGTGATATTGAAAACTTTTTTCATTTGCATTTTTTTCACAGATTTATTGCAATTTTATTCAAAATCGATATAATAATACGACCGCTCCATTCATATACCACGCAGAATTTTACGGATATACGTCTCGAATGGATGTAATTAGTGGCAGTGATCTCCTCCTGACGTATACATGACTAAGCAGATTATGGTAAATAAAATAATAATTCCAGTTAAACATGTTATTTATTAAAAATATTATTTTACATAAATATTACACATTTATTTATTGATTTTTTAAAAATATAATAAAACTTTACAAATCTATTCAATATTACTAGAAAAATTGACTATAATGTTACCACAACGATAGTTATTAATATATATATATATATATATAAAAAAATCAAGGAAACATAAAAGGATTTGAAAACTAATCCAAATTATAAACAAGCACATACATAGAAAGTATTCATATATTTTTTTTTCTAATACTTTCCCCATCATTGTACATGGGAACCCTGCTTTCAGTCTTATTTACACGATTCTTTATAACCCTCAAATTCCATATTACATTATTAATACATAACATCATATAATAATATGAAAATAATTAAAGCATAGTATGATAGCATAGGAATTATACTTAAATATCACTAAAAAAAATATATAATAAAACTAAAAATATTATTAATCAAAACAAGATAAAATTATAATACTGTTCGATTTAGTGTCAATTTTTTTTCGTGATAAAAATTTAGATACATCTGTACATAAATACATATGATATTAATAAAACCTTATATATATAACAGATCACAATATCGCCGAGCTAATACTACATATAGATTCGATTAAACATATATTATTTTTAAATGGTGGTCGAGAAAATCGCAAATTAATATTTTCATCCCTTTTTCGAGATAACGCATGTAATGGCACTAGTTAAAAATATGCTTATATGTAATAATATACTTATAGTCATATGCATGCCTTAATAAGGTCACATATCCCTTAAAATAATGCAAAGTGTATTGATAGTACACTAATATGGCGGAGGGGTTTTTTTTGTTGCACTAGATGTCATCAATGACATGTATTAACATCCCTTTTGCGCACGCAACTTTCGCACGTGACGTTGCAACACCACTTGAAGATGCAGTTGCAGTTGTACGTCTCTTGAATGGTTCTTCGGTTGTAGCCCCTGTTGCAGCAGAGCAGATCGCATCCGTCGACGCCTTGCGACGTCGCATTGCATTGCCTGCCGTGAGTCCCCAGCGATCCCGTCTTGGAGTTGGGTTTGCAAAAGTCTGGAGAGTCTTCGGCGTAAATCAGATCGAACCTACTCGGAGGCTTGATCGTGGGACTCTCGGCCATGAAGCCTTTGCCGTCGTTGTTGGATATGACCTTGGAGGCGCCGTCGAATTTGTCCTTCAGCATGTTGCCGACCTCTCTGAACGTCGGCATCTTGCGCCAGCACGTCTTGAGCGTACAGGATCCGGACAGGCCGTGACATTTGCACTCCTTACGCATGAAATCTTTAATTGCCTGGGAACAAAAATCAGGTTTTAAAATTTACACCACTGCATAATGAATCTATGCGAGGGCTTACCAATCTTCCTGCATTATTGTTGTGGAGTTTGATAAGCGTCTTGGCGTCACTCCTCCGCCTGAAGCGCGCATCCATAAAGTCTCTGGACTTGCGGTGGCCGTATAAGATGTTGTCGCCGCAGCCTCCCCACTGCCAATCTCCCGGCGACAGTTGCGCAGGAGCCGATGGATTGACTCCAGTGACAGTGTTGGATCCTCCCTTCACCTCGTCACAAGAGCACTCGACCAATTCTCCGGCGGTACAAGCGCGAGCTATCGCATAGGTCACTCCTGCAGCTGTTATCGCGTTGACGAAGCTCGTCTCTCTGGTATCTGCAAATAAAAAATAACAACTATACAAAATGTTTAAACATAATCCGATGTGTCTTTTTGAAAAACTAAAACGCAATTTTCTTTAGATTTTAACCATATTACCTGTAACCTTGCATATGAAAAACAAGTAGGGTATATTGTCCATATATTTTATGAATCATCGCTATATGCATAATTATTTTCTTGAGAATTTTACATGATTTTCGTTATAAAATATTTTGGAATAAATTAAAGTAAGTGTAATAATGTTAAGAAGCAGATTTGCATAACTTTATGTTAACTTTTGGAATATGGGTGCTTCTTAAATTGTTAGAAACCTTGTAACCCAGTAAATCATTAATGATTAGAGAATAGAATAAATATTTTTATTTTCGTGTTGTCATTGAAGATGTGGCTTTTTTATGTCAATACAATATGAAGAGGCAGCGGTTAAGCGCCAATTAACCCCTAGCTTCTACCCCAAGAACAGGATTACACACTAAGAAGATAATGTTATGGATTTATTGAGGTAATGAGATATTACGACGTATGTATTGTGCTCAGCTAGATCGTTTGAAAAAGGTTTTGATTTTTGAAAAAATATAAAAAAAAGCTATGGATTTTCTTGTGACCTTCTTCCTCATCCAACATATAACCAGTGTTATGGCTTGTAGGTAACATGCATATATTTTCGATATTGCAAGTTAACCGCGACTGAGCTAAGTTAGTAGTCGGATAGGTGCCCGACGAAAACTATGAATTAGGAATTCTTTATAACACTGGCCAGAGGGATATGTAAGAGGAAGACACCATTACCTCCGCATGTTTTATAAAAATAATATTTATGTGGTAGTTTGGCGTTGGAATTAAATAATTTAATGCCATCTATCCCGCGTTGAATAAATATTTATAAAACAAATAATAATATTTCAATCCAACTGAAATAATAGTAAACGGACAATAACACCCCGTGTCGTGGTTCTTCGACACTTGGGGGAATATTAATTGTATCTTTACAGTGTTTAATATAATATATAAATAAAAATATGTATAAAATGTTTATCAAAAATCTTTATATAGATGAATGGCGATTTGGATTCTTTCTGTCATGCTATTCATTCATCGTAGACAATAAATAAATAAATAAATAAATAAATAAATATACTCTGGACATTGCCCCAGGTGACTGTCATCTTTTTAGATTCTTGCAATTTTTTTTTGCGTAAGACAATATAAAATAAAAATTAATATTAAAACGATCTAAATTTATTTATTGCTTAATAAATTAATTAATTGCGAAATAAATATCAAAAAACGAATTAACATATTGAAAATGATTGTAGATGATTTTTCAACCCGAATACCATAATGCTTTTTTTATTATTATTTTATTTATTCAAATACCCTTCTAATCCGAATCGGGTATTTATTTTCCGGAGGACACTACGCGATCCTCTCCGGTCTCGTGCTTCTTCTCAATCCATCCACCTCTCAAGCACCAGCATGGCACGTCCGTCTCAACTCTGATGCCAGGAAGGATGCAACGGTTGTCCTCCCGGTTAACTAGGATTTTCGAATACGGGCCAGGTCTACCTCATAGTTCCGTAGAATCTACGGAATCATGTTTGATCCCAATACTCAACTAATGGAACAACTCTTCTTAGGTCGACACCCTCATGTCTGAGAATTGTGATCATTCTTGTTCCGAAAACTCTTGATTTTGCCTCTCCAGGACTCTCTGCATTTTGCATCCTGCATCGCAGCTACTACGGTCTTCTTTGTAGTTCTCCATTTCTTTTCGGACAGACACGTTTGTGGTTTAGGGGTCCAGGTTTCTACGCCATAAATAAAAAATGAGAATACCAGACTCTGCACTAAGCGTTTTTTTGTCTTTTTGGATCTCCAATTTCCGTTACTCGTGAAAATCCAATAATTTTTTGATCAAACATTCTTCATGAAATAGCAGCTACATTACAGCTGTTTATGTGGTTTGCGATATTTTATTATTTTTTTTATTGCTGTTTTCTGTTCCTTCGGATCGTTGATTTCCACCACATCATTGAAAATGCTACGGCCGCGACCAGAGACGATCGGTAAATTGTCCATAATCCGATTGGTCGCATCAAATATGGACAAAGCCACGGGAGTGGGGGGTAGTCGCAATAATATATAATCATTAGCGTCTCGCGGAGATCGAAGCCATCAATTGCCGTCGAGATTTAGTGTCGGGGCGATTAAGCCCGATCTAAGCATTACATTAAAATCCTTTCAGCGGGGAGATACGCTGCCAATTACGGAGGGGCACGAGAGGCACGAGGGGCACGGCGAGCGCTATCGCGCCCGCTCCCTCGGCCCGGAATCCGGCCCGCGCACCGCTCGATTGAATGCTAATTGGAAATGGGCATATTTCCATGTCGCGGACCCGCATTTTTCAGTCGCAGCCTCGACGCACACTGATACCAACGGCAATTTATTGCGACCGACTATTGGTATAATTGCCGCAAAAACGCATCTCGCGCAATCGGTCCGCAATACTGGCCGGGCTGTGATTGGCTGATTTATGGGCGAGCCGCCACTCGACCATTGTCGTCTCCCCGGGGCTCATTTGCGTAATTCAGGTGGATCTGCGCAGAGATTGATGGCCGAGTGGCGGCTGTCGGGGACGCCGGTCTCTGGCCACGTGAGCTATGGCCGTGTCGGGACTTCTTCATTACTATTAAAAAGAAAATTGCGCTCTTGAGACTCGCTAAACATTCCTTGCGCTGTATTCATTATTTTTAAAACGAAAAGTATTTTTTTATTGGTAATACGTTACGGGGGGTTAATCTCTGAATTGCTGAAACATTGATTAAACCCTGTACTCTCAAAATAGTGGAAATTGTGTTGAGAAATGAATTGCAGAAGAAACTTACAGCAGTTTAACTGTCGAAAGATATTATTCAAAGGAGGATCAGTGACATGGTAATTGATATCAAGGATCAGGTTGTGCAGGAGATCAAGTCTGCATTATAAGATTTATTTTTTATTCAACTTGATGCATCGATTGATGTAACCTCCTGTTTCCAGTTGCTGGAGTTAACAAAATATCCAAATCGTGAATTTTCTGAAAGAAGGAGCTTCAATTAAATGACTTTTCAAGCGGATATGTATTGACATGAATGCAGTTCATCATCTACTTATTTTCTATACAAATGTTAGATGGCTTTTAAAAGGACACATAATTAAGCAAGTATTTGAGCTTAGAGATGAGCTTTTATATATAGAATATAGAGAAATTGGGCTTAGATTAGTTAAATTATAAGTAATTGATTTTGAGCCTTGCTCTTTTATTGGACATTTTTGGGTAGTTGAATTAACTAAATCTTTAGATATAAGGAAGTATTACAAATATCATAATATTTAAAGATGACCTGAGAGCTTTTATGTGCAAGACCGAAAATTGGAAGAGAAACAGTTAGGTTAAGCAATGATGCAATGTTTGTAACATTATCATCAACTTTTCTTGCTAATGGCAAAGAACAGGTTCTTTCAGAACTTTTAGTAAATGAAATTTTGCAGCATTTGGAAGCATTGAAAATGAATTTGGCCACTATTTTTCCGAATTCAGTAGATAACAGAATTTTAGCGAAATATGTGCCATTCCTACCCTAGAGTAGGAACCCTTCTCTAAGGGTAACAACAATCCCATTGTGATTACATTGTTAACCGCTACTGAGTGCAAATAATATTCGGATGGAAAATTCTTTTCATACTTCTGGATGAAGAAAAATTTCGTATAATAATGGTTTAAATTTTCCGATTTCCACAAAGATTTCTATTACATACTTTGCATGCCATTGAATCTTCATGCAATTTATTCTTCTAAAAAAAACTAAAATTAACGATGCCTATAAAAAAAGATTATAATTTTAATATTCTAAATTTATATTGATGTAAAAGCTAAAATAAATCATACATACTTTTTTAGACATTTACTTTTAAGCGTTGATTTTCTATTTAATATAATTTAATAATAAAATGTATTAATTAAAATAATAGGGAAAGACAATGCGCTTTATATTTTAGTTCAATCAATTTTATTTTTATTTACGCTGATTTTTTGTAACCTATTTAATATTTTTATATAAAATAGTTCAAAACAAAAATGTATTCACATCCGTGCCGATGAAAATCCACGCTATTTAGGACCCCACGTTTTTGATTTTTTCTTGAATAACTTTTAATATAAATCCTGCATGTCCCAAACTTTTTGTATTTGTCTAAAAATGTCTAAAGAATAAATATAAATAACCATTATCCTTTATAATTAAAAAAATAAAACAACAATATAAGTTTCCATTAGCACGAAAGCGATGTTTTTAATCGCTTTGTAACGGATACGAGCGAGAAAAAACATCGCGCTGTGCAAGTAGTGAAACCACATGCGACGAGCCGGGAGCGGAATAAATAATTACTTTTATTCTTAGATAAATTCATTTTTAAAACAAACGTCGAAGAATTTATTAATATCTTGACTTGAAATGTGTGGGTCTATTTGAATACATTAATTTCATACAAAATATACCCCATTGTCCAGAGCCGTTGGTTTCGAGCCGTAGTGACGGATCGATTAATATATGTACACATGTATTAGTTTAACGATTTTGTACCGAAACGAGCAAAATTTTATTGTAAAAATATTTTGCCAGTATTTTACATTATTTTATGAAAAAAATAAATAAGAAAAACCGCATATTCCGCGCTTTAAATTCCATTTTCAAGACGCTAAAAACAAATCAGACAGTGGTCGAGCATTTGCCGCAATTAAAGAGCTCAGTGTTAAGTACACTCTTTAAAGACGCGTATGAATTCCTCGGCTGTATTCGCACGATTTGATGACGCGGGATGCGAGGGCGAGGGACGGCGGAGGCAGAGGGGGGCAGGGCGAGGGGCGGATTCCTCGCGAATGCCTGGGGGCCCCCGCTTGTAATTATCACAATTAGGGCTGCGCTGGAACGCGCCCGGCCGCATGCCTTGGCGAGCTGGGCCCTTTTTGCCACAAGGACCCTGGCCCTGCTAAAAACCAGACGGAATTTTCCGACCGTCCTACTTTATGGCGGAGCCGGTGCCCATATCGCCTCAATGAAAAATCCGAAAATAGAATTTGCGAGCGCGTTTTTTTGCATTTGCTGAAAATGTGAAGGATGTCTGAGCCGCGTTATTGCATTCCACTTCGCCCATTCATGCCTTATTATTACTCGGGTAATTGTCACTGAAAACGCGGTAAGTATACCCCGTTCGCGTTACGAATTCCACCACTCATACTTTTGCATGCAAACTCGTTAATGTGCATGTTGAAGGTAAAAATGAGCTAAAATTGCGTATAATTATATCAGTCTTAATTTAATAAATACGTAAAGAATAAAAAAAAATATTAAACCATTCGAATAACTTAATTAAACAATGTAAAAAAACAATAAAAGTTAAAAATATTATAAAAAATATAACCGCATTGTCCGAAGGGGGTCTCTCAGAGACCCCAAGCATTTGAAGTCCACATATTAGAAAAAAAACCATTATTCTAAGAATAGAAATAGTTATTCATGATATGCTTCATAATACGGTCGATATTTTGTTCTTTTTTAACAAATCGATGTGATGCCTAAATAACACGTGCACCCAGCAATGTCTCGCCGCAGACTGAGCTCTCGCAGCACGTGTCACTCGCAAGTTTCAGTAGCACTCAATATATTGATAAATCCTTCATCAATATATTGATATTTTGGATTTTTTAACTAATCACTCATCATCTCTTTTTACGAATCAATATGACGAGTAAAGGACACGCCGCCGGTAAACCGACCGCCAAATTATCGCGGCACGTGTCACCAGTATTCATTTCAGTCGCACTTGGAACATTGTACTGGATGCGAGAGAGAGAAATCATCACGCACCTGGCAACAGCAGCGAATATTGGTATTTTTATATTTTTTTTTCGCAGTTGCACACAATAAAGGACACTGATTATTTATAATGTTTATTCTTTAGAGTTTTTTTAGACAAACATAAAAAGTATGTAACACGTAGGGATTTTGTTAAAAGAGTTATTCTAGAAAATCAATAACTTGGGGTATTCTGGGGGATGTGAGCTTAAATTCTTCAGTAAAACTTTATTTTTTAAAAGAAAATCGCCAGCTTCATCCTGGGTACAAAAGGTATAAATATCCATTTTTTACGATCCACTATCACTATTAGACTCTTAATATTATATAAATAATTAGATAATTTTAAATTGTATTAAAGTATGATATTAGAATATCTAAATAATCTTAGATTTTGTAGTTTCAGGGTTTATTCATCAGATGAAATCTGGATCATCACAGTTATATATTTGATAAAAATTTTATTAGATATTAAATAAATACTCCTAGAAACCTCTAATTGATTTAAATGAGTTTATTTTTATTTTAATCCTCGAAGCAGTGAAGGAAGTAAAATAGATCTATTAATAATTGTATGAGAATTGAGCCATTGTGTGTAAAAAATGTGGAAAGCAATAAAGTATGCAAAAATTCGACCTAAGTTGACTGAAAAAAATCACATAGTCCTGACTAGATTTAGAATTTCATTTATTTAGATCCCTGCAACACTATTTTAATTAAAAAAGCTTGGATTTAATACTTTCGATTGTTTAGATTTAGAAGGCTATTTATTATATAATGCAAATAGCTCAACGGAATCTTATTTTTTTTGGCCATAAAAAAGAAAAACACACAAGGCAATCTATCACTCAAAGCATCCTTTATGATGCATTTTTTTATGCCATAAACTTAAACAAATTGCATTTACGTATTCGCACAATACGATCCATCCGATTTAAATGCGCCGTAGTAATTATGGTTTGAAAATATCGATAATTTCGCGCGCATAACATTTTTAACGATCGACCCACTTCCTGATTGGGTTTCTCGAGGCCGATCTTTGTGCTCGGATCCACGGGGCCCCATCTCGTTTTATTACAATCTCGATTTGCCGACGTAATTTATGAATATTTAAAGTTTTCAGGCCTAATTGATTCCTGAGCGGTTCGTGACTTTCATCTCGTCCTGCGTCGACGATATGCTGTAATGAGATCGGTATTGAGTCCGATCCGATGATCCTGTTTCGTTTTACTACACAATCGCAATAATGCAGGGATCGACAATAAAGTCACATCAAAAATGTTTATATATTATACGGATACAAAAAAAGGATGCAATGTCGTTCTTTAATTGTCAAAGGACCCATTACGAAGAAATGAGGTTATTTTTTTAATTAAAAGATACAGGGGGCTATGAGCTAAAATATGATAACTGCTAGCTGGACAAAGGTTGCGTTGGAGGATGCTAATAAAAGCTAAAACCCAACGTAGAATCTGACGCCGAGAAAGAAAATTAACGTTTTAAAATATGACCAGTTTCGACTCTATCGATCATGTTTAGTATTTGAATCGCCAATCCTTTTGCAGTTTTCCTTCGATAAAGAAAGAAAATAATTTAAGTTCATTTTTACAGAATTAATTAACTTTGTTAATAAATTATTGGAGATATTATATTCATTGGCAATATTCTATACGATCAAATGCTAGATGATGAAGATTTCAATGGATTAAATTATTCAATAGAAAACATGGTACAAATGAAAGTATGAAAATAACGGCTAAGAAAATATATCTAACTTTATCTTAGAAAATCATTGTCAAATAAAGATATGAATTATTTCCAAGAAATGAAAACTCATTGTTGGGAATTTGATAAGGTATTTGAGCAAAGCATTAATGCATCTTGACAGCTATAAGATAAGCAGATAAGCTAATGTTAGCTAATCAGGCAAAACATCTCAAAGCATTGAAAGGAAAAGATAAAGAATTGCTTTCAGTCATTTGAAAATCTTTTTATTTTGTGTCATTGGCTAAGCAATATTGTAACGATAAAAAATTACAATTTAAATCATTTATAATCTTAGACAATCCTCGAAAGAGTTGTCAGTGAAAGTAAAAAACTAGGGTTGAAGAATTTATATATCTCAGATCTCTACTTACGAGTAACGAAAATTGTAAACCAGAAATAAAAAGGCGAATTAGGATGGCTAAAAATGCGATTTCAAAGGTATCAACAATTTGATAAATTAGGGGAAATCCAAAAAACATCCAAGTCATGTTTTTCTCAATTTTTACTTACGAAGAAACGATAGCCTACGTTTTTTACCCAGGACTAAGCTGTGTCAGTCTTGTCCAACATAGTCCCATCACTTGCTATCCACCAACACCGCATATACTAGCTTGGGTCCAGTTCAATCGGTGCAATAAAAGCAGATCTAGTCTGAAACGCGTGATTTTAAAAATTAAAAACTTAAATTGCTTAAGAAATGGGAGAAAGGGAAGAGAAAGTAGCCTTGCACAACTCTCTGAAATTCGTTGCAAGTATATTCAAATTCCCTGTAGGAAATTACATTGTTGACTAGGTCTAGCTTGGCCTTGAAATTACCATGGCCAGTCAGGAATTGACTGACTCAAAAGTCTAGGAAGAACTAGCTACGATTTAGCCTGGCTCTAAAATCAGGAAAGAAGAGATAGGAAGGCCGCCCTTTGGGGGAGGAATCTTAATCCTCCATTGTTATAAAGAATTCCCTGAATTCATAGTTTTCGCTAATTTAGTACTTAGCTCAGTCTAACTTACATTATCGAAGTAATATGCATGTTACCTACAAGTTATAACACCAGTTACAAAATAAGGTAACTAATCACATTACGTAACGATAGCAATGAATCAAAGCCACAAGCCTAATGGCGAACCTTTTTAAGTAAAAAGGGATAATTTTGCTCTATTTATTTATTATGTAACCTTTAGTATATTTTTTATTACTGAATTACGTTTTGATTAATATTCAGTTGAAGGTTTCGTGTACTTTCTGTCCTAAAAAGCGCTTTAAGCTAGTTTAAATATCATCGAACCCGTTCACGTGTGCTTTTTCTTCCGCCAAAGGCGAGGACAGGCTCACCTCAGAAACTCTCGGTAGCCAAGAGCTATTACTCAACCATTTGTGAGTGTGTGGATATATTCGAATTATCAAATGCAACGATTTTGTTGATATCCTGTAGCATTTTATAATTCTTTTCTTCAATTTAGTATATTTGTTGTTGTTGTTGTTTTTCTCATGTATTATTATGTGTTATGCGTGATTGGCAACTGGGTCATTCTGTAATGCCAATCACGCATTGTCTTTAAATAAATAAATAAATTTAAAGCCGAGAATAAGGTATCACTAAAATACGCAGAGCCTGAAATTATGAATAAAGCCATCGTTGGATATCAGAAGGTTAAAATTGTTTGGTAATCATTTTCAACTACTACAAATTTCCTATTAGTACTGTTGGCACTCTTAAGTTTGTAATTTTGAGGAAATCATTTCTCACCATGTCTTTGTGAAGGCAGGGTTTGTTTAATTCCCTATTTTTTTGTACAACTGAACTTACATCATTTAATTCTGTAAATTTCTGATGCAATGTAATAATAATTCTTTAGTGGTCGACCAATAGCTGCTATGAGCAAATTCACAAACCCCACATCCGAAAATTTAACATAAGTTTATGTATTTAAGAACTTTGAAAGAACATCATAGCTTACAAA
Organism: Philopotamus ludificatus; assembly: GCA_022495035.1. NCBI lineage: Eukaryota > Metazoa > Arthropoda > Insecta > Trichoptera > Philopotamidae > Philopotamus > Philopotamus ludificatus. The sequence continues at coordinate 103,130 of JAGXCT010035729.1, read as the reverse complement.
AATGCCTCAAAATATGTAAGTTAGTAAATGCAAAAAGAATGTGAAGATCTGGTGGTAAAAATCCATTACAGTAAATCATCGATACTACGGACTCTGATTTAACTGAAACAAACCTACAACTTCTAAGTGGTATATTTAAATCGTAACTCTACATCGAAACCTTAAAACTAGAGCATATGTGATAAATAAGAATTATAGTGTATTTTCGGAAAACCTATTTTATTATAAACAATTAAAATAAATAAAATCGCCTTGTTTCATAACTCAAAAAATGAAACTTTACAGGGGAGTCAAAAATAATTTATAATGCTAAGTAATTCTTCAAAAAATCGAGGGTGCCGACCCAAGAATATTTAAAAATAAATATTTTTATTATATTATTATTGTTTTTTGCCATCCCTCTACTTTGAAACATTCAACACTCTCACACATTTTCAGGAAACAATTATGTGCGAAAGTCGAGGGCCGTTTCGGCTTATTTACTGAATTAGTAATAAAAGTATTTTAATACAATTTCGCATTAATTTCGCGTCGACCATGCCGATGGTTGAATAAATCGAAATTCCGCAATATGTTTGCTTTATCGGTAAGCTTTCAGTGTAACGTCTACATACAAATCTGTCAAGCGAGTCTGTAGGCAGGCGTAGTCATTAAGGGCCCGTGACACGCGCGGCCCGCGGACAGCTGCCTGTGGCCCCTGTGCGAGCCGGCCTTTGTCCACACGGGACTTTCCCACGTGTCTCGTAACTACCGGTAAGGCATTCGCGCTGACAACTGCCAAGAAATTGTTTTTATTGAAGGAGAAACGCGCACTGGAAATAATTCAGAAATAAATAGAGTCATTTATTACGTTTAATTATCATACGAATATATTTATCGCTTCCCGTTTGATAAGTCCGCGATGACCATTTTAATTTTCGAACTCGAGGGGGGTTTACCACTCATTTACCCGAACTCGGCTCGCTATCTCTCCGTCGACGTTTTTTTTCGTTCTCGATCGACGAATTCGTGTTGCGGAGGGTTCGTCCCAGTGAATTTATATGACAGGCTCATATCTTAATTGCTGTTTGCTGAGGCCAGGGAGCAGAAATTGGGTAAACACGTTTAAAAGAAGTGAATAAAGATGATAATAAAAGTTATCTGAGAGTCGAATTGATAATTGACACCCACGCCGTTCGGTGTAATGCAATGGATGCGTAAATCTCGAGACCGACGGCGACCAGTTTATTAATTTAACTTGTTATTAATCGAAATCCGGCCTTTTTATATCGAATTTTGCCTCGGCGGACAGATATCGCGACATAAACGACGCATAAAATATTTGGCACAGTTGGATGAATTTCAAGAAAGCGGGATAGATGCATGTGAAGTGTGTTTTTTGCCCAGTTGCATTCTTGGCGTTGGCGAAACAATGGGATGGCAGTCGCTGCCTGACGACGGAATGTACAAAGTGCCGGCTCGTCCTCGCCCGGAGACCACTTGTATGGGAAAAACAGAAGAAATAAGAAATGTTTGGGAAACAATGCTGTTCCGACATGACTCGTACGTGTGAAATCTAATCGGGAGACGCGAGAAGCGGATGCTGCGACCTTAACAGTTTCGACTGCAATGGCCAGCCCCGAGCTCTGATGCGGACGCGCGTGGGGTCCCTATCTTTATCGAGATCCGGAGACCCCGGGGGGCTACCGACGTCACACAATCGTCACCATCGTCTAATTGAGTGAAAAGTGATAAGATGGCAGCGTTTCGTATTATCTGATGAGAGCCGCGGTTAATTAGGGCGTTAATTTTTCGGGGGAAATATTCGACTCGTATCAACATTCCAGAAATTCCATGCTTTTTGCCCGTTTTCTTACACCTGCCTTAACTTAGACATTGTTTGCTTGCCCTTTAAAAATAATTTAAACCACATTTCATCGAGATTTGAATGATTTTTTTAGTAGAAAGTTCTGACTCGTAAAATCATAAAATCGTAAAATCATAAAATCTCAAGATAAGCAGGATTCTGACTCGATGTATATAACAACGCGATGGCGTATCTTACCATTGAAAGCCAAATTTAATGCTTACATTATTGTTAACAGTCAAAAAAGTGTTACTTGTTTTCATGTGCCCCTAGATTTTTACCGTATATTTACGTCATATTTCTAAAGATGAAACACAATATGATGATAAGGATGACATTTTTTGTTGAGAAAAACAAAAATTATTCAAAACTTTTGTATATAGACCAAAAGAATTTTTTTTACCACTTAATTTACCTCAAATTTTATTCTTATTCTTTTTTTAGCATAATAATTATTAACTCTTAAAATGTATTTATGGCTAAAATTAATTGAACCATTTTTTATATTAATTCATTAGAATTAAATAAATCTGCAAATGAATAAAGACTTTGACATTGTATCTTTAATGCACTTAAAATAAATAGTGGGTACAGAGATAATGTTATTATTGTTTAGAAAAATATTCACGTGCAATTTTTAATTAGGATAAAAACAAACTTGGTTTTAAAACTAACAATAACGTTTCTTATAATAATCTTCCAAAATATAAATAAAATAATGTTATGATAATTTAAGTTAGTATTGTTCGAAGGAATATAATTATGAGGGACGCTTCACCCCTCCATTTTTTTAAAAAAATATATTCACTTCTCTCATATGTTTGAATGAGTTTTTTTCAGCAAATTTCTGCAAATATTTAGCATTGCAGTCAACCATTCTATAACGTTTCCTGTAAATCGCTGTTTTGTACAAAATTCTAATATTTTCAAGGTCAATTTAGATATTTCGTAAATCTATAATACATTGCCGAGCGAAATAAAGCTCAATGTTTTTTGGTTGACAAGGAATTGTGTAAAAAGAAGCGATTTAGAGGAAACGATATAGGAGGGCTGACTGTACTATAAAAATTCTTTATTATTCATCCCTCGTGGGATGAATTTTTCATCTATATCTTAATTTTTTTAAAAAAAATGTATTATTCTAAGCATAAAAATAGTTATTCATCATATGCTTCATAATTTAATCGATATTTTGGATTTTTAATTAATAAATGTGAGGCGTAAATGACAACGCTATGGGCGATGTCTTGCCGCAGACTGAGTTCTTGTAGCACGCGTCACTCGCACGTTTCATTCGCATTTAGCATCCATTTAGGATGCGAGCGAGAAAAAACATCGCGCTCATAACAACAGCATTCGATTAGAAAAATCAAAAATTTGCGGTGCCTAATATACCCCATGGGCACGATGTTCTTATTTTATTTTAGTTCATTAATGAAGATTCAATAGTTCAGTCATGATGTGATACCTTCGATGCTCCTCTCAATTTCTGACTATTAATATCAAAACCATTGAACCTGTCCAGATACATTACTTTATAAACAACAGATTGTGACACCAAGCCCTGAATGACACATTCTGACACGTTGTGGCCATGTCTAATCGATTATCCTTACACAATGAAGGATAATAAAATCTCGCAACTTAAGTCGCTTCTCTAAAGAATTGCGAGAATTATTCATATCGCTATGATATAAATAAATTGTTAATTTCCCCGTGCTACATTGTCTGCATTCGGTACAGATGTCACCACTAATAACGACACCTCCGAAACAAAACGGCGCTTCCTACCGCGCTCTGGGAATCCAGCAGCAGGCCAGATAATAAAAGCGCTGGAAGATTTCTAATTAAGATAAATGTGTGTCTTCCATTAACTTTCTTGCGTTTTCGGTTAATCGTATCTGGTGGTGAACTCGTTCGTTTGTTTTATGTACATTTTATTTGGGTCCGTTTCCTGCGACCACCGCCATTTAAAAGGCATTTCAGATAAACGCGGACATGGCCAGAGATATGATGTTGTGTATGGACAGGCCATCGCCGGCCCACACATTCCACCGATGATGTTGTCATGTGCTGCCCTGGAAAAGTGCAACATTATACAGAAGTTGCCAGGTGGAGGGAGCACCTGCCGAAGAACGCCAACTGCCCATTTGTCCGATTGAAATACCGCCGTAATGAAAATGCAGAAAACATTTAAAAATGCATATCGCCGCGTATTGTTCCGACTGCAATAAACAATTCATCGTGAACCACCGGTGGTACAGCGAACCACTCTGGTGGGCCGCATTAAACACGTCAATAATTCACTTCGGTCCCTAAAGTTCACAAGTGAGTATTGCGCATTGAGATAAACCATGCATACATTTTTAATTCGTAGAATATGAACGGATACGGAATTAAAATTCAAGGAACGGCGTTAAAAAATAAGCAATTTGTTAATTCAAATAAAACTCAAAGGAGCATAAATAAATAAATCAATAATTAATTAAGGATGCACGCGTGTAATATGAGAATGTTGTTGTTAACGAGTAGACGTCATGTCGATTACCAACAGCACTCGATGGAATCCCCATTAAAAATGTTAAAAATATTCGACATGACAGCTTAAGAATTTCGCGACAGGCATAAACAATTCGAAAAATTTCCCGGTATTTTCGATATATTGTTTTTGTGCACGGTTTACGTTCGCGAAAGAGAGCGTCATCGTTTGGTATTTTTTCGGAAAATTTGCAAACTAACAGTAGAATTTTCGACGAATTTCATTCGACGGGTGCTGACCTTTTGCAAGGATCTTGCGAATACTTTTCCGTAGCATGGTGCAGTTCCATCGACGCGATCGGAATTGGTAGCCGCATTCTGAACCACCCTGTGCCACTCCGAGCTCCACATGTTTGAGAAGCGCCGTCTCGTTCTTGCAGATGTCTGCCAATTTGCCTCTCGTCCTGCGAGCCTTCTTACAGATCATCTTCGGATCCATCACCACGTGGCTACCGGAGGCCCTGGAATATTATAAAAATATTAATAAACGAATTAATAATTTCAGTTCTGTTTTTCAGCAAAAGAATTAAAATCCAAATATTAATTAAAACAAACATTACATCTTCTAAAATTAATGTTCCCTATTTATTCAGACTATAATTATTCAACATTTTTTTTATTAAAACTTCAAGTTAAGTCAGAATGCATGACAGTTATCAACTTATCTCTGACGTATACTGCCATTTGAAGCCGTATTGAATGCTTACATTATTGTTAAATGGAAAATGTTATTAGAAAATGTTGCCTCATCCTCCGTATTCACCGGACTCTCCCACTCTCAACATCGTCATATTTCTATAGATGAAACAAAATATGAAAGCATGACGTTTAACCAAACAATAAAGATATAATGACGGAATATCTTTAGTAGCTAAACGTATTTTTTTTTAGAGAAAATATTCTTGTATAATGTTCGATAATTTTATTAAAATAATTATTAACATTTTAAATGATTTAGCATAAATACAATTTTATTTGTTATAATTGTTTTTATTAATAAAAATTTAGTTGTTTAATTTTACGCATACGTATCTAAACCTAGATTTAAACGGTGTATCTATATTATTTTATAATTAAATAGCTTTTCCGAATGTAAGCAAATAAATAAATAAATATTTTTTCTGAAAATACACTATGATTCTTGTTTATCTAGTTTGGATTAACATATGCTCTAGTTTTAAGGTTTCGATGTAGATATACGACTTTAAACCCTTTTATTTTTTTGGAATAGAATATGCAAAGAATCCCAAGCAATTTTTTGGTAACAAACAATAGTTTTCATTATTTTTTTATCTCAGCTAATGATTCGTTTAAAAACATAAATTATTTCTGTGAGGCCCTCGCTATGGATTGTATCATAATAAATAATCATTAAATATGAATAAAAACATAAACAAACAACAAAAAAAATAATATTTATACTTAAAATAATTTAAACTTTAAGTTTGAATCATTTTTAACCTAATAATGAATTATTTTATGTAAATAAATTATTGGAAATGAAAATAGAAAATGTTTTTAGTCAATATATGAAAAAATAAAATAAAAATCAACATAGTATTGTTTCGCAAAATTAGCAAATATCATAAACTCTTCCAGAAACTTATTAACCTTTTTTTTAATAAATTTATCTAAAGGCTCCATTAATAATTTAATACCTTATAAATTATTTAATCAAATTTTTAGTCAGGGGTTGCGAACATTTTTATATAAAAATGCTTTGCTGTGATAGATTTTTACCAACAGATATTTTTTACCGTGCATTTTTGTAAGCTATGATGTTCTTTCAAAGTTCTTAAATACATAAACTTAAATTAAATTGTCTGATGTGGGATTTGTGAAGTTGCTTATCACAGAATCAAATGATTTAATGTCAGTTGAAAAAAAATAGGGAATTAAACATACCCTGCCTTTACAACGACATGGTGAGAAGTGATTTCCCCTGTTCATATTAATGAACTGAACTCAAAATTACAAACTTAAGACTGATCAAGAAAATTTAAAGGAGTGCCAACAATACAAATAGAAAATTTGGAGTAGTTGGAATTGATTACTAGACAATTTTAACTTTCTAAAATCCAACGATGGCTTTATTAATAATTTCAGACTCTGCGTATTTTAGAGATACATTTTTCTTGACTTTGAATGATATTTAAACTAGCTTAAAGCGCTTTTTTGAACGGGAAGTGCACGAAACCTTCAATTGAATACTAATCAAAATGTAAATCAGCAAAAAAAATATACTGAAGGTTTTATTTTTGGTTATATAATAAATAAATAAATTAAAATTATCCCTTATTACTTAAATGGTTCGCCATTGGGCTTGTGGCTTTGAATTCACTGTTATCGTTACGTCATATGATTAGTTACCTTGTTATGTAACCAATGTTATGGCTTGTAGGTAACATGCATATTATTTCGATAATGTAAGTTAGACTGAGCTAAGTTCTCACTTAGCGAAAACTATGAATTTAGAGAATTCTTTATAACAATGGCCAGTGGGTATGTAAGTGGTTTCTCGTTGTCGTCGGCGCCACTACAATTTGCCCTCTCGACGGCTAATCTTTGGCAAACCTAGTCGCGCGTCCGCGAATCGGCTTTTGATCAGTGACCGGAGGGGTTAGATTCCTCCCCCACAGGGCAACCTACATATATCTTCTTTTCTAATATTAGATCCAGACTAAATCGTAGCTAGTTCCCAGACTTTTGGGTCAGTCAATTCCTGACTGGGCATGGTAATTTCAAGGCCAAGCTAGACCTTGTCAGCAAAGTATTTGGGAATTTTAATCTTCTTGCAACGACTTTCAGAGAGTTGTCCAAGGCTACTTTCTTTTCCGTTTTTCCCGTTCATTAGGTAATTTTAATTTATTTTTTAAAAATACGCGTTTCAGGCCAGAACTGCTTTTGTTGCAACGATTGAACCGGAATCACGCTAGTATATGCGGTGTGGGTGGATGGCAAGTGATGGAACTATGTCGGACAAGTCTGACACAGCTTCATCCTGGGTAAAAAACGTATACTATCGTTTCTTCGTAAGTAAAAATTGAGAAAAACATGACTTAGATATTTTTTTGGATATTCCCCTATTTTATCAAACTGTTGATACCTTTTAAATCGCATTTTTAGCCATCCCAATTCGCCTTTTTATTTCTGGCGAAGTAGAGATCCGAAATATATAAATTCTTCAACCCTAGAGCCAGGCTAAATCGTAGCTAGTTCTTCCCAGACTTTTGAGTCAGTCAATTCCTGACTGGTCATGGTAATTTCAAGGCCAAACTAGACCTAGTCAGCAATGTAATTTCTTACAGGGAATTTGAATATGACTTTTTGGTAACATGCATATTATTTAAATAATGTAAGTTAACCGCGAATGAGCTAAGTTAGTAGTCGGATCTTTCTGTTTCGCCATCCATCCATTGTATTCAAAAAAATAAATATAAGTTAAATAATTATATATTAACAATATGATCAATATCCGTCAGTCTTCATACTTTTCACAAGGATACTCTATGAATGTGGTATATAATTAATTATGTTAAAAGCTTTATATTGGTATTCTGTAATTCCAAAGGCTTTCGACTCTACTTGTCTATATATAATATAATGAAATACATTAATGTTGTTTTGCGGCCATATTTTCGCTCATTGAATAAGATTCAGCTATGCAAAATGGCGTATTGATCACCACCAGTTTATTATACACAGCAGCGTTCGCATATTGTATAAGTGTTGACACAACATCGCTAACATATTTATTTACACTGCGCACAATTCACTGTAACGTTTCAGTGCTTGTAAAAGTGTTTATTGTTGAGCGTGCAAAAAAAATCGCAATAATATTCGTCCGTAAACATATTTAGCGGCTAACGTAAACATATTTCACACAGATTTTTCGTGAAAATCTGCCGATGATTGATGATTGACGGTAACGCGGTACGTGCCGTGAATAACCGGGTGTCGTTCGTTGTTGAGGTGCAGTCAGTAAATATTTAATTTGTTCAAATATTGATGGATTTGTCGGAAAATATTGTAATATCGTCATGAATTTTCATTTTGTATAACAGCGAGCCGTGATTTACGCGGTTATGAAAAATAAGCTTTTTTATGAGCAGAACGCCGGATTTATACGTAATTTTGATGCTTCTTAATCGTGTTTTTTATGCATTCTTCGCTCTGTTGTTTTGGTGATGATTACGTTCTGATAAATTATTTATTAGAAATTAGATTATTCAATTTTTTTGACTAGAACACACGGTTGTTTACTGGCACACGTGGCGATCCCGGATGACGGACGGAACCCAGTCGCACTCCGCCGACTGATCGTTTGTAAACAAAAACGTTTTAATACCCGATCCGTGTGATTACTTGATGGCCTCATTAAGCCGGACGAGCGGTCCGAGTGGGGGGTGGCGAGTCAACGGGGGTGGGGGTAGGTCCGGTGCATCGGCGCTCCGTGTGAAAATGGTAATTTATCTGGCGCCGCGTGTTTAATTGGGGGCCCCGAGAGTGTTTGGGCCATTAATTACGTTGGGCAATTCGTAATTAACAGGTAATTAGTACCGTTAAACGTATTGCCGGACGCGGCTCTTTCTAATCATATTTGACTCGAGTAATTAATTTTATTTATTCAATTAGTGAACTCGGCTCGGCTGCGGATGAACTTAATGAAGTTTGTTTTTACCGGGCGCAGTGTAAAAAAGCAGCTTCGCTAGCTGCTATGGGATGAGCAATGGGATGCAATAAATCATGCAGAGTTGAGATTTATAGTCTGCAATAATCGAGAAGAAAATCCCATGATTAATTTAAATAAGCCGAAAGTATTTTATTTATTAGGTTTTTTCAAAAGAAATCAATTATTTTTTTCAGTCTTCCTAAATATAATTACAATTATTACTTACAACCATTTCTCATCTTTCTTGTAAATTTTCGATCCCTCTCATAAAAGCTGGGAAGTTTCGACGCAAAATATGAATCAAGATGATTTTTGACATCACCTACATTTTTTTTATCATTCAGTGAATGTTCGAACGATCGAAATAAGATGTGAAAATACTTCCTATTACAGTTGTTTAATTTTTTCATCGGTGATTTTAGCTTTATGTGGTCGCGAATTATTATGTTAGAGAGAAAAACACTATTTCCTCTGAATAATTTTCGATGTTTTTCTTTCAGCTTGTGATTCATTGTGTCTAATTGTCGAGAATAAACTTCTGCAGTTACTGTTTTGCCAGGTTTTATTAATTCATAGTGAATAACTCCACTCATACTCCACCAAATGCACAAAAGTACTTTCCGAAATGTCAATCCTGGTTTAGGGGTTGGAACGGATGTTTGTTTCTTGGAAAGCCATTGATTTTTTCTTTTTATTTTACCGTAAACTATCCACTTATCGTCTCCGGTTACAATTTTATCCAAAAAAGGTTCAAATACTTGTCTAAAGAGCAAAAGTCTGCACGTTTCCTCCCGTTGTTCTTTGTTGCGCGTAGTAGTAGGTCCGAGTCTTCGTGATATTTCAACTATGGTTTGGCGAGGATCTGATTCAATTAGAAATATCCTTTAACTCCCTGTTGCCGATTTAAATCGTCAAAACCAAAATTGACATCTGGTCCGTATAACTCGTTGATAAAAAAATATGGCGTGACAAATATGTTCTTTGCTGATTTCGTCCTCTGACATTTTACCCTTAATAATAAAAAAAATATATATTACACCAAAAATAAAGCCGTGTCTGGACACAAACTAAACTCAAACGTGAGCATTCAAATTAATTGATTTCTTTTTAAAAGATCTAATAATAAAGAAGAGAAAATATTTACTTAGTCAAGAATATAAATTTTATTCCCTATCCCTATCATTACACTTGTTAACCTTTTCCACTCTATGGGCCAGACGTATTGGGTCAATACACTTTTTAGAAAAAAATTGAACCAAATCATTTTATGAATATGATATTAGATCAAAAACGCAATTTTCGAACCTGGCTTTTTATGGTTAATGTTGGCAAAACGTCTTCCTTTCATGATTCGCCTATGGAAATAGGAAAATATTGCATGGGCTTATGTCTGACTAATATGGAATATATTTTAATAAATACTTAATAAATCGCAGAACTGGCAAACAAATAGCTAGCATATTTTTCGATCAAACATTTTATAATAAATATAAAATAAACGTCAGTAATAAAATATTTAAAAATATTGGGGGAGCTCGAAAAAAATCGCGTATTTTTTTATGAATGTAAAATGAATGATTTTTCATATCTTTATTTACGATTCATAGGTTTTTGAATCAAAATACTCGTTCACGTGGTTTTTTCTTAATGTATGCTCCATGGATCTGAAGAGAAAGTAATCTGAAGGAGCAAAGTATGGCAGAAACTCCCAGTTTAATACTTGTTTTTTTTATTGGGTCATTCTTGCTTTATTATTATTCCCTTTTTGGTTTTTGTCGGTTTATCTTTAAAATCGTTGACAATTGTTTTGAAAATATTCAAAACAATTGTTTCGCTCGATTTTATCAATTCGTAGCTAATAATTTCTCTTACATCTTACCAAATGCATTAAATAACTTTTCGGAGAGTTTAATCAGGGTCAATGCCTTTTTTTTATCCATTTCTCATCTTCAGTTACAATTTAGCGTAAAAAGGGTCGAATTATTTGTCTCGACAACATATTTTCTTTGCTATTTTATGTTCGAACAGTTTTTTGCAATAATTTCTCGATGGTTAATCCAAAACTCGACTCGATCAGGGATCTCAATATTCAAGTGATTTTTTTTAGCTTTATATTCCCTGATTTAAACATATAAAATCTAAATTGATATCTACGTGCAGTCAGGACTTAACCATAAATTTATTTAATAGTTCTAGTAGCTTTAACCCTAAAAATATTATAAATTTGAGTACTTGACACAAACTGCACTCGAACATTGGAGTTATAAAATACGCGATTTCTTTCGGGTCCTCCTAATACATAGAAATTATTATTCGAAGAGATTATCACATTATATTCAAAGCACTACTTATAACTCTGAGAAGGATATGTTATGAGGACGAAATAGCTCACAGAAGTTATCATGGAGTGCCTAGAAGTCTTCGATATGTGACAGATGCCATATCAATTAGATGGATAATGTAACCCATGTAAAGGTAGATATTTAAATCTGATTCAAGAAAGACGAGGATCCAGAAAATGAATGACGTCTCTGCTAAAGAACTTCTTGTTCCAGTAAGATTACCACCTCTTAATTCCGTGTATACATTTTTTTATTGATCGTCGTCATCCTTTGTCTCGTTTAGCGTTTACACACTTAGGTTAAAATCATTATTATGGCGTAGGGAGCTTGGTTACAGGTGCTCTTTGAATTAGGAATTGTCTGTGTTTAGACAGTGTTGGCGATTGATTGAAATAAATTGTGAAAACGTGGGTTCGGTGGTAAAAAAAAACTATACTATATTATTTTTCGCGCCTTCGTTCTATAAAAAATGCAGTTAACGAAAGAAATACAGTTTTGCACCGGAGTGTTTGTTTATTCGCCGGTCGGACGTTGGGGCGTAATATTTTTTATCGGGTTTTCAATGTGTCAAAAATTGAGAAGTTAAAAAAATATTTGTTTGCAACAAAATTTCCCGGAAAATGAGACGTGCCAAGCTGTTTGCCGATCCTAGATCCGGCCCCGCTGGAAAATCTATTGCGTCACGTTGGCCTAATGCATTGCGAGTGGCTTATTTATTTTACTGTTCGCTTTGTGGCTCAAAGCTTTGATACGTGTATCGGTCATGACAGTTTGTTATGGCTGGAAAATTATTATGACTAGCTTGCAGTTATGATATAACCCAAATTTTCGTAGATAAATATAGAAAATGGCTTGGTAAAATTAATTCATCATATTTAAACATTTTCTAATCAAAATTTACATCAAATTTAGAAAAAACACTACTTTTACTAATAATACATAATAATTGATTTTTTTAAAAATATTAGCGCATAAATCATCGTATCACGCTAAAATTATGTATGTTGAATAATTAATTTAATGCGATGGTTGAAGTTGGCGACCCCCCAAAAAACCGTTCGCGACCCCCTTGGGGGCGCGACCCACAGGTTTGGGACCTATGTTCTAATATGTCATCTCCTCTTATAATTTTTCCGAAGAATCGGAGAAATCCCGCCAAGTATAACATAGCTTTCGAAAACGTATGTTTTCTTTTAGGGTATCAAGGAACTTCCAACTTGGGCTTTCTAACTATATGAAAATCATGTAACCTTTGATTTTTTACTAATTCGATTAATGGTTAATTTATTATTATTTAAATTGTCTTGTAGCCCAAATCGGGCCTTCCAGTACACTACGGGACCTCGCCATCCGGAGCTTCTTCTATCCGTCCCCAAGCACCAGCAAAGGCACGTCCACTTCAACCCTAATGCTAGGACTGCGACGGTTGTCCTCTAGGTTAATTATAGCAATAAGACCTAGAGCTGAACTATCAACGCAAAGATTATAAAAAAAATAATCGGACGGAGCTAGGGCCGATTCGTATTTAATTATACACAACCACAACCCAGCTAGCACATCCGTCACCGAATCGGCACGGATATCGGCCTGGACTCCTCATAGTTATGTACTTTTCTACAGAATTCCATACTATTGTGCGGAATCATGATTGCGTCCAATCACGATCGCGAGCACGTCCGATACCGACACGCGACGAGTATTTTGGAAGTAGTTATCGACCATTTCAACTCTTTAATTTAATAAAGATTTTTTTTTCAATTTTGAATCACTCTTGCTCTAATCTCCAAATTAGATCCGTTATTTTTTATTTATTTATTTATTTGACTACGATGGATGAATACGAATAGGATTCAAGGGGAACGAGTCTCCCAAATTAATATTCCCCCCAGTGTCAAATCACGACACTGGTTATTTTTAATATTATTTCAGTTAGACTTCTTGCCAGCGTGGTGGTAATTTGTATATCCCATTTTTAAAAAAATGCCTTATCCCTAGAGGCGAAAAATTGAAGCAATGCTTGTCTGACATCTTATTCGTTTTTGAATTTTTTGCAAAAAAAATTGTAAGACAGAAACAAGTGATAATTGGAGACTGCTAGGTCTGGGGAGTATAGTGGATGTGACAGAATTTCCCAGCATAGCTCTGCGAGTTTCTGACGAGTTCCCAAGCAATATATGGCTTAGCATTATTATGAAGCATTAAGATGTCCTTCCTATTGAACATTGCCGGCCTCTTTTCTTGGAGTGCTGTTTTTAAATTATCCAATTGCTGACAGTGCCTCTCCTAATTTAGCTTTTCGTTCATTTCAACAGCTCAAAATGTATTGGTCCTCGAATGTCCCATCATATATACAACATTCTCTTACTCAGGCTTAACTTCGGCTTGGAGGTAGAAGAGGCAGGTTTTGCGGATTTACGATATGCTATTCTCTTTACCATATTTTCATAAGTAATCCACTTTTCATCGCCAGCTATCATCCGGTCTAGGGTTCTATTTTGTTTCGTGCAAGCTGAGATGTTCATATGATGACTCGATCATTCAAACTTTTCTCACTTAACTCATGTAGCACCCATCTCGAATATTTCCACACCAAACTTAGTTTCTTAATATGGTCCGGAATTGAACTGAATTAAGCCTTTCTGCAATCTCCAATGTTGTCAAAAAAAGATTTTGCTATAACATGATCTTGACAGAACAACAGGCTTCGACTTGAGAAATTCTCATCACATACGTAGCACCCTAGTCATACGAGTGCTATACGATGCATTGGTTCGGAGCTTGCTTGAATCAATGTTGATTAGAGAAGATACAGAAAAATATTCTTAGGTATCCTACATGAGAGAGTTTGGATTCTAACCATGCTTATACCCCAGCGCATGTGTACAGAGCTGCCGGGGGTATGTAACCCTCAAGAAAAGAAGGTCGATTTACTTGACAAAGCACTTCTTCAAGCTGTTGGCTGGTGCAGGACATAACCCCCTTGTACTGTGCGAGTTGCCCTTATGGGCGCCACCTCACTACCAT
>JAGXCT010035729.1:74391-88292 GCA_022495035.1 Philopotamus ludificatus | reverse complement strand
ACAGGTGCTCTCAGAAACTCTCCGGTAACCAGAGCTATTACTCTGCTCAACAACTTAGCCGAATTTTCATGTTATTATTATGTTTTTATGCGTGATTGGCGACCTGGATTATACTGTAACGCCAATCACGCATTGTCTTTATAAAAAATAAATAAATAAATACCCCCTGATTCGGATCCATGTACTTTTCAATACGATGTGCTTATATCACTTTCCTATGATTGCTATTATAAATTAGTATGCAAAGCATTGACGTATACGACTATTGATTTCAGCGAGCTGGCATAAGCCGAACAGCGAATGTGCCGATAATAAAGCCGACGGGGTGACGTGCGCGTGCGCAGCCGGAACCTCCGCCGATGCAAATGAGCGGCCGACAATGCGCGGCACTTTGCATCGAGCTGTCCCATAAGCGCAGCACTTGTTTGCATGTCGGCCCAATCACTCCAACGGATTTATTGGTACGTGTCTTCATTTTTCTATCGGATGCTGCGGAATGCTGCCCGGACTGGGACACGACTCCGTTAATGGACATTTACATTGAATTGTTCCAGCCGACGGGGCATTTAATGTCGCCGAGATGCGCGTGCGCATATGCGCAAACGCGCCGGTGCATCGGCCGGCCGCGATTATCGGCGATATGAGATGCGGCGCGATGATCAATGCCCATAATGAACCTCTGAATGCGGAGATCAACGGTAATCATATGCAAAATGTGGTGATAAAGTGCGCTCCAGGGACTATCGGGTAAAATAAAGACTTGGTGCTCGTCGGTTTCTAGTATAGAACTCGTTGAGTCTAGTGTTGTCGCGTGTCATGGGCACAATCATGGTTTCGTAGATTCTACGGAGCTATGAAGAGCCAGGCCGCTAATCCAGGCCAATTCAGTGACGTGTGGGCTACAGGAGGTGACCATAGCACCCGATCAGACCGTGCATTTAATACGAATTGGCTCTATAGCCTCGACCTGGCCCGTATTCGAAGAGCCAAGATAACCTGAAAGACGACTGTCAGAGTCTTGACATCAGGATTGAGACGGACGTGTCTCTGCTGAAGATCGCGTAGTGTCCTACGAGTGGTAAAGACCCGCCTCAGGGTTAGAAGGCCACTTAAATAATAATACTAATAAATAAGTATTGCATTGGTTCGTGACCACGAATTTTAACAATTTAACGACGCTGATACATATGTCGCACCATGGCGTGCCCAACGCTTGGTGGCCGATGATACAGAGTGTGCATCATAAGCCGCCGATAGTTAGCGGCCGATGATACGAATGTTTGTACCACGTTTACTATTATTGGTCGCTGGCACTACTCGTGTATACTATTTTATATTTTTACTATAGTCAGTGGTTTTTAACGGTTCACTTTTTTTATTTTGCAAATTAAACTTTTCTCACATTTGTATACTTCGCGAATATATATGACGGTAATAATTAAAAGTATATTTTACGAATATCGCGTTACGTTGGGAACCGGATGAAGCTAATGAGCCGTAACTTATAAGTCGCAGCCTTAGGGATCTAAGGGTCGAAAAGGCATTGCAATTCTGAATCGAGCATTGTTTTAAAAGACCGATTCTAGAAAAACATATTGAGTATATATTTTCATACAAAGGGTGTTGTACAGATATCTCAGATACATCTAGGATCTGCATCTTTTAAATTCGGATTTCGGAAATTAGGATCTGAATAAATGATAATCGGAAAAGCAAGGACTAGAGCAGGGATGAGCAATCTGGCTGAAATCAAACCCGATTTTGACTAAAAGCGATCACCGATCAAGA
The DNA here is from genome assembly GCA_022495035.1 of Philopotamus ludificatus. Taxonomy (NCBI): domain Eukaryota; kingdom Metazoa; phylum Arthropoda; class Insecta; order Trichoptera; family Philopotamidae; genus Philopotamus; species Philopotamus ludificatus. Next base: position 86,504 of record JAGXCT010035729.1, on the reverse strand, counting down.
TTAAATAATGTACGATTAGAGAATTGCATGTGAGTCGTTCTGTCTGTGGCGCAAAAACAAACGCGTCGTCCGAAGGGGGTATATTTATAATGAAAAATAGACCCCAAATATTTCAAGTTAAGATATTGATGAATTCTCTTTTTTTTAAATATAAGAATAATGTAATTAAGAATGTATTGTAAGAATAAAAATAGTTAGTCATGATATGCTTCATAATTGGGTCGATATTCAGGATTTTTTTAACTAATCAATATGACGCGTAAATGACGAGCGCATTCGGATATGTCCCGCCGAATCATCGCCGGCACGTGCCAATCGCACGGTTTTACTCGCATCCGACCCAGCGTACCAGATGCAAAAGAAAAAAAACATCGTGCCCGTGACCCTAAGCAAATATTGTTGTTTTTACTTTTTTCGCAATTTCGGACAATAAAGGTTAAAGAATTATTCAAGAATGATCAAAAACTCGGGGTTCGATATAGGCTAAGTTAATAACTGTTTGTATTATCATAAGTTTCCTACATTTGGCAATCCTTGACAATACTATTCCAATATAGTTGTTTGATTGCGTTCTAAGTGTTTTTAAATATACAATACCCTTACAATCCCATCAAACATAAAGCATTATTTTATATTCCAAGGATTTCGGCCGTTGTTAATGGAGACTGTTCAAGTATACCCCAGTGTCTTTTCTCCATGTTACGTTACTGTATAATACCCACTTCTTATCTCCAATCACTAATTGATGCAAATAAGGATCGTGCACTCGAAGCAACACATGTTGACATACGCTCCAATAAATTGACATCTGACAATTGATGTGGAATCCAAATGTCATACCGCGAAACCATCCATATACGACGCAAATGTCTCAATACGTATGATTGATTGATCTTATCTTCATCGCGATCTCTCTTGTGTTTTGACGTGGATCAGTGACAATTATGACAATAATTACATGAATTTTGTAAACCATCTTTGTGACAGTCAAACTTTGAGGGCATCATCTCTAAATGTTTTTGGTTGCCACAGTTTCATTTACCTTTAAGGAATTTATTTAATAAAAATGACGTAAATGCACTTTATCGACAAATATTTTGATAAAATATAAAGGCTTTCTACTGTACGCTGGCAATACCAAGACTGAATAGAAAGAAGAGAGGAAGTATCCTTTATATAAAATAATAATTTTAAAACAGATGCTGTTCATCAGCTCTGAGAATTTATTTTTTAAAAAGCATGTCAAAGATTAACACAGATAAAAGATAATTGCTTCTTAGATATCCTTAATATCATAATTTGCCAGCCACGAGACACTCACTCGCTAAGCGTATGGACCTTATCAGACTCTCGAATAGTAGTAGAAGGAACCTGAGTCTCACACGTGACGTAAGGGCTCCCCTTGTGTCCATGTAAGGGCTTTCCCTCTCTTGGCTATTGCTGGCATTGAACATGTATCTTCTACCACCATCGGATTTTACCCTCCTGACTGTGTCCGGGCAAGTATGAGGATTATAATGAGAGGATTTAATTCTTTGAGTGGAATCAAATAGACAAAATCTTAGATTGAAGACAAATAAATCCAAGAGCAAGCTAGTGATTCTGAATTCTGGATGACAAGGGTCCATCATTAAGATACGTCTCTTCTGGTCATTGATTTTACTGTTCTCAGTTTATTACAGTTTATTGAATGTGATGCTAAATATGAATGCTTCGAATCATATGAATAGAATTATTGTGTTCATTTTTGAGAAGATAGAATACAAAAAGATTATCCACAAGTTGTTTGACAAGAATTTAACGATTCTTCAGACACGTATAGGGCAGGAGAAGATACTTCGTACCGTTAAATCGAGGGAAAAATGGAAGAGCATCAAATTGAAAACTACTCGGAATGGATATGTTCCTCAGTTGTGAGGCATTGGCAGTTACAGCTTTCTCTCTTATAGCATGTTTAAGATGATAATATCAAATTGATACATACATCAAATTAAATCAATAGCTTTTCAATTTACGATGTCAATATTTATCCATTTTTAAATTTGATGAAATAAATGTTTACGAGATATTTTACGAAATATGGGTAAATTCCAGGTTATTCGTATTATGCGTGCATTAAAAGGGTCCAAGTCAAAGAACCCTCTCTAACATGGTTTTTTTGCGATGGCAGCGGGTAAGCGCGGATCGAAGATGGTTGCAAATAAATTTCAGCTGGGCGAAATCTCGGATCGGTGAATTCCAACAGGCGGCCTGTCCCGCCGGGCCTTGACCATGACGATTTATTGCCGCCACTGCTTGACGGACTGTCCACGGACAGTTGTCTTTTCGCTTTGATATCTCAAAATGCACGCAGCAAGGGCCAGGGGACGCGACACGCTGCGCAGCTCCGCGGACAACAGATTTATCATGTATACCGCGGGGGACCGGTACAATTGCAGGCTCCGACCCTCATCTGCCTCAGCTTTTGGTCACAATTTTTGAATAACGTATTCGCTGGCCGTCATTATAATGTTTTGTTTTTTTTTTCCTCTTTGTTTTGTTCACTTTATGAAAAAGTTGAACATGCGGATGGTTTATTGTAATGTTGAACGTGTGGCATGGCGCTTTAGGATTTTGTCGAATGCGGATGAATTCAATTTATTCAATCGCCGATGGAATAAAATTAATTTTCTAGTCCAAAATAACAAACAAGGTTCTCATCGAAAGTATGCCGAATTGCTGAGTTTCTTCACCCGTGGAAGACTAATTGTCTTATACTTTAGATACAATTTATTTATGTATTTATTTATTTGACTATAAAGGATGGATGGCATAACAGAAAATCCAAAGCACCATTCATCCACATAAAGATTCGATAAATATTCTAAAGTTGTATGGGAATGAGTCTCTTAAACTAATATCCCCCCCAGTGTCAAACCACGACACTGGTTAATAGTATCGGACGTGAGGCGATCGCGGTTGGATGCAATCATGATTTCGTAGAATAGTATAGAATTCTGTAGAAAAGTACAGAACTATGAGGAGCCCAGGCCGCTACCACAGCCTAATCTGATTATTATAGTTACAATCTGCGCATTGACAACTCAGCTTCCGTGCTTACGACTGACAACCTAACCCGTATTCGAAGTCTAGTTAACCTGGAGGACAACCGTTACAGTCCTGGCATCATGGTTGAGTCGAACGTGCCTGCTGGTGCTTAAGAGGTGGATAGAAGAAGCCAATAACCAGCGGAGATTGCGTAGTGATCTCCAGATGGCAAAGACCCGCTTCGATTTAGAAGGCCATTTAAATAATAAATTATAATGCGGAGGTATTGGGTATATACCTCCTGACCATTGTCATAAAGAATTCCCTGATTACTAACTTACCTCAGTCGCGGTTAACTTACATTATCGTAATAATATGTATGTTACCTACAAGTCATAACACAAGTTAATATTAATTTTTAGTTAAAAACAACACCGTTATGATGTTCGAGCATCCGTATTTGCCAGATATGACCCCCGATGACTAAAAAAACAATAAAAAACGGTGTTTTTCTAGCATTGGGATAAAGACAGAAAATTGAAATCAAAAAGTGCTTGGAATTTCGGAAATAATGCCAATACTTTAAAAAATATATTAATATTGATAAATGTTGTGATTTAGATATTTTTTCTACGATATGTTTTACTAAATAATTGGATTTCGGGTTCAGAAGGAGCAACGATATATTGTCGTTGTAGTTTTATACGAATAAGTAGCAATATTAAATCATTAGATAATGTAAGTTAACCGCTACTAAGCTAAGTTAGTAGTGGGATGGGTGTCCAACGAAAACTTTGAATCCAGGCAATTCTTTATAACACTAACCAGAGGGTATTTAAGAGGATGAGTACCATTACCTCCGCATTTTTTAATAAAAATATGTATACAGGTAGTTGCGTTCGAATTTATTAAATTAATGCCATCCATCCTTCGTTGAATAAATAATATAAATTTCAATCCGAATGAAATAATATTAAAAATGATCCAGTGTCGTGGTTTGACACTGGCAGGAAATATTAGTGTGAGAGACTCGTTCCCCTTGCATCTTTAGAATCTTTATATGGGTGAATGGCGCTTTGGAATCTTTCTGTTATGCCATACATCCATCGTAGTCAAATAAATACATAAAAATATATAAGTAGGTATTAGAAGCTGATGGGGGTAAAGCCTCAGCATCGTCCACTATGCGGAGACAGGCAGTCTCGCCTCCTCGAACACTTCTCTGTGGCCATCATCACGTCAATGACAAATCGCAATCGACTGTTTACATCTCTGCGAATACATTAAGGAGCCAGCTCCTCGTTTGGACATGGCGGTGCCAAGTCCGGTATTGAAATGGGACCCCATGAATAAATGCATCGACCAGCGCCCGTCTACTAGTTTGACTATCAGCTCTCATCACCCTATCTGCGAAGGCTGCAGATTTGATCTTTAAATCGTACGGAGACGATTCTATGGCGAGATTGATGGGATGCCGAGGAATTTTTAGTATCGCGCTGAAAGCGGGATAAGAGAGGTCCGGTGAGAACTGGATGGAAATGAGAACACCAGATCAACAAATCAAAAAGTAAACATTATCATATTTGTATTGATTCAATAGAGGCTTTTAGTTGGAAACTTTTTTGAGTTTCGTTGATTTCTGTAAACAAATACGGATGTCACGTGACACGTGTGGGTGACAATAGGCGCGTGGTGTACCGGCTGATTGGTCGCAGGTGGGCGGCCGCGGATCCTTATTGGCAATCAGGAGGAGTGACCCTCCCCTCCATTGTCACTCCTAGCACTCTATTGGCTACCGGCCTTTAATGTCTCTCCGAGTTAATCTTTTGCCAAATCAAATTAATTTAAAGATGGCTACACGACTGACACATTGCTCATCCTATGAATATTTATTTAAGATCGAAATACGGTTGATTTACAAGAAGAATTTGTATCATCGCATTCGATTCTTTTTTTAATATTATTGTTATAATTTTAGATGAAATTTAGATTGATACTAAAAAAATATACTCGAATCAAAATTATTATATGAAAATACATATTTAAACCACGAAATGCGGAAAAAGCTAAAACAATTTTTTTAATAAAAAACACGAGATTTGATATAAAAAAATCTTTCGTATTTCTAATCTCTGCCTCTGCATTCGAGATTCGATGATAAAAAAAAATGCTTGAATAGTATTATGTATCTGATCGGGAATAGATAAACAGTGGCGGACGATGACTTTTGGGGCCTGATGCTAATAACATTTGAGAGGCCCCCAATAAAATATAGTTTGGATTGTTGGTTGTCTAAGGATGAAGCCGATTTTTAAAAAATAATGTATGTAATAATAACAAAAAAATATTCTCAGTAACAAACAAAAATATCTAAGCTCTTTCAGCTTCACAACTTGTTATCGGCATCATTAATAGATTTTTAGAATAGTAAAAAAATTTCCCCTTGGAGGCATAAGGCGCGGGCTTGGGGCCTCATTAATTCAGGGGGTGCAGAACCCCTCTGCATTAATGAGGCCCCAGCTCTCTTATATCATTTAAATATATATTTTTGTAATAAATCTAACGGTTTTATTTCTAGCTGTATGCACTGAGTGTTTGCCAGACTTTGATCCATGGATTTAGAGGCGTAACTACCCTAAGGTAAAATAATGCAAGGCATCGAGGGCCTCGGCATACAGCCCTGTAGCCCTTTGTCCCTGAATTTTTCCAAAAATAATAAATACTTGTAACATCTTTTTACATAAAGTGATGTGAAATTAATTATATACCCAAAACATTAAAATATTTTAAGGGAGGCCTCAAAATTGAATTGCGTTTGATGCCTCAGGAGGTAAATCCGTCAACACTAAACAATTTTCATACTAGTTTTCGTAAATTTTTCTTCGTCTACTTGGTTCTTATATTAAAAATTTAATAATATATTATTTACTAGTGCTAAATAATATATTATTAGTGTTATATATAATAGTCACCATAACCCTTCATGGAGTTGACCAAAACCCAAGTAAACTTTAAAATACTTAACAAAATATTGCACCCCTGAAAAATATGCACATGTATGTGTATACGTGGGAAGGAAACCCCTAATCTGTTGACCAATAATTGGTGGTCTAGTCTCAATACTTTCGCTCTTCTTCCTTCTTTCTAGGGGACCCCTCTCTGAGGAGGTTATTTCCCATGAAAAAGGATTGCTATTACGCGAGAGTGCTAATAATCACTTGCGACCGGCTACTTGAGACTCATTTTAGGCAGATTTGCATCTGTATATATCTATATAGGTATGTGTGTGTGGTCGCTCGCTACTTGTCCTCGTGTCTCGTTATAAACAGATGCCTTAGAGAATAAACGAATAGCTTGAGGACGAGCCCACACTCTGCGCTTTGGACTTTACAGTCGAGAGGGTAAAATCCGATATCAACATGGTAGAAGATGTACGTCCAATGCCAGCAATGGTCAAGAGAGGGTAAATCTTTGCTAAAAACTGCATACCAAGACGGCTTGGGTCCCCGCGGTATGGACACGAAAGGGGAGTCCTCACGTCGCATGTGAGACTTAGGTTCCTTTGGTTTCGACTGCCATTCGAGAGTTTGGTAAGGCCCATGCTCTCAGCGAGTGAGAGCCTTGTGGCTGGCAAATGATGATGATGATGATGGCTTGTAGGTAACATGCATATTATTTCGATAATGTTAATTAACCGCGACTAAGCTAAGTTAGTACTCGGATAGGTGTTCGATGAAAACTATGAATTCGGGGAATTCTTTATAACACTAGCCAGAGGGTATGTAAGAGGAAGAGACCCATAAACTCCGCATGTTTATTAAAAATATATATGTATTTAGTTTGGCGCGTTGGAATTCAACTCAACTAAAATAATATTAAAATTAACCTGTGTCGTGGTTTGACACTGGGGGATCATCAGTGTGAGAGACTTATTCTCCTTGCTAGAAACTTTATATGGGTGTATGGCGCTTTAGAATCTTTCTGTTATGTCATCCATCTATCGTAGTCAAACGAATAAATAAGCATCCCTCTAAATCAGCCACTGCAGATAAGAGAGAAGGAAAATCAAATCAATGTATATCAAATAAAAATTCTTAAAGACGTTATACAGATGCAATGAAAAGAGCTGATATATGTATGTAAATAAAAATAAAATACAATCAAGCAGTTATTTGTCGATCGTTCAAGTTTTCTTTTTTTTTATCAGTGCCGAGATAAAATTCATTGAGAACTAATGAAGAGTTCAGCAAAGACATATGGTATCTTAATTCCAGTTTTATGGTCCCACCATAAGCCGAGTTCTTATTAAATTCTGCAATATATTTATCGCATCGCCTTCTTAATGTCGTACATAAAAATCCCATCGGCCCAAATTGAAAACGGTAAAACGGCAAAGATATTAATTGATAAATGAACCAGGTGGACTTGTTTGACACGCAAGGGCTCCATATCACCAGACTAATTGCTTGATTAGTCCAACAGGGTCACGGATTCGAAAATAAAATAAATATAATGCTTACAATAAAATTTCGTATATCATTATTTTTAAATCGTCAGAATTTTAATCGTTGATATTTTTTTTTTAGTTATAAAATTAAAATTTCAACACCCAACCCTGCGATCCTTTGAGGTCTTCATTAAATCAACGCGATATCTTCATACAAAGCGTGGAATTTATATGGACGAGTAAGCGGGAGGTCTAACTCGCCACCATATTTAAATTTTACAAATGGCTCGTAAAACCTTACGAAATCTCGTATATTCGTCACAGTCTCCGTCTTGCCCCTCTGCGCTTTATTATCAGCGTGATACAAATAAATTCACAAGTTTATGCCTGTATAATGATGTTGCGAACTTTAAGCCGGAGAACATAATTAAATCAAGGCAGAACTTAATGACCGAGCTCTAATTAGCCGGAAGATAATACCGATACTCGATCTGCGAACCCCAAAAAAAAACCTATTAAACTCTTTTACAACTGTCGTAAGATATGCGTCAAAATTACAGAATGGAATGTTCTCAACAATCGCGTTACTAATTATTTTATACAAAATTAATGATGATTTTGGGGTTAAAAATCAGTATTTAACATGAGCGGCGCTAATTTTTGTAAGTTTTCTTTGTACGATTTTCCACATAATTAATTATATTAACCTAATTAACGTATTAATGGCTTAATTAAAAGGTTTATTTGAAATAGTACTTTTGAGTTTATGGTGAGATGCAAAAGGTATAACTTATGATGAAGTTTTCCTTAATTTGAATGCAACAATGAGGCTAAATGGTTTTTTTAATCCACATTAAATTTTATTACAACACGATAACGTTCGAACACATATACTGGGGCATTTTTTGATCCAATTTTAATCAAGAAAGTTCAATATTTTTATGTTTCCTCTCATGGCGTCTCTCGGCGCACCTAATCTTCCAGCGCCTGTGTGCGCCGCACAATCTGACCATATGAACGGCGCGCCCCTGACTTTATACATCGAAGATGACTAAAAATGAAAAAAGCTAAGACTATAAGGACTAATAAACTATTCTTTACACATATTTACTTATAGTCCTTATTTAGCTCTTTCAAGTTATTGCAGCAATTTTTTACTGAAAAAAGTATATTTAGCTTCCAAATTTACCAACCTTTATCTAGATGATATTAAAAGTTCGTTAAATAGATAAAGGTCGTGTCCACCAAAGAATTAATTATCCTCTTCTCTTAATAGTGATTCCATTTTTCTATATTTGTTTTCGTTTCGGTGTTTCTTCTCCATTTCCATTTTCAATGACACATGACTTTGTTTAATAATCTCTAGAGAGTATCTTACTTTTCGTAACATGCAGCAAAATTTTCGTACATGTTTTTTAGTTTTCTATATGTTTCTTTTTGTGATCTTATTCCTCTTAGTTTTATTGATTTTCTGTTTTCGATTAACTTTCGGGTTACTTTTTCACGAGCCGTTGGACATCCCAAATTTTTATTTGCAACTTTAGGCTTTTGTCATTTTTTGCAGTGTTTAAAATTATTTCCTTCAACTTTTTTAAACCTTCGTCCGAATTTTATTGAAGTCAAGAAAGAGATTAAATGTTTTTTTTTATCATTTTTTCCTCGTTCAATCGTACACTTTTTCATGTTTGATTTTTTATTGTTTTCAGTTTTAATTGTACATCTGCGACTAGCAGTTGGTGATCTGATCCATAGTCTGCACTTGGATAAGTTTTCGTGCTACATACGGATGATCTCCATCACGAACTAATCATGATGTAGTTGATTTGGTTGTTGATGAGACTCATGTATAAAGACAGAATGTTGTTCTGTGCAGAACTGCAGTAGTCAGGAGCCCCAGACAGAAATGCAGAGGATCTTGGAGAGCCAAAATCACGAAGATTCGGCATAAGAACGGTCACGATCCTCAGTCAGTCTGATAATGTTTAATACCCGGATAGGTTTACCTTCTGGAGAAAATCTATCATTTCTGAGAATTCTTTGTGATACTGGCTAGAGAGAAAATGTAAGTGTGAAAGACTCATTTTCTCCGCATCTTTAGAATAAAGGTGCTTTGTATTTTTTGTAAATAGTAATAATAATAATATTGTATCGATGTAATAAGAAAATAAACACATTTTTCCGATCTACCATTCGTTAAAAAAACATGTTTTTCTCGACAACCTAATAACAACAATTCAATGAAGATTTTTTTTTTTAAATTGTCTGTAAATATTGTTCAAAAACAGTGTTTTTAAAATCAAGGATAAACGTATCGTGTCATACATTCTAGGTTTTTCTTCGATATAAAAACCTGCTATAATAATTTAAATTATTACTAATTCTAGCAGAATTGATTAGGATGATTTCTTATACAGCAGAGTATTTTTTTTATACGTGCTTTATTTAACACAGAATCAGTGTATACGAGATTTCTATGAAAATTACGTCATAGAACGATAAGATCTGATTTAATACCGAATGAATGGAATACCACAAAGGTGACATTCGTTCTAATAAATAATAGGTCTTGTTAGAACCATTGCGTGATGAATTAAATTAGAGCCGGCAGTTAACTCTGCTAATTGATCACTCGGCAAGTAGAGTGATCGCCTGTTTAGATCTGGGTCTGGTGATCGCCGGTGCATGATAACTAACTGCTGTTGCGTGTCCCAGGACCATCTGGCCGCCGATGAAAAATCAGAAAAGTCAAAACGGACGGGATTCAATGGCGAGGTCATGGATTTCCCCAGTCGTCGTCGGACGCATCATCATCTCGCTGTCAGCTGTTTACGGACGGGACTAATCTATCCAATTATTGTGATCGTTTCCCGGTACTCGAGTTGACCGATGCACTCGCTGAAATGCTGGTTTTAATTATCGTGGAAATGGTATTTGCACTCGGGTCATATTTCATCGTGATCGATTCGCTCTTTGTCCACTCGGCGTATTTCAGTGCGGACGAATCTTTTTTTCACCATCGCCCGATCTTTTTAATTGATGAAAAAAAGCAACAGGTACGGAGCAGTGTCCCTCCGGTTGCATTATGCAGCGTCTGATAACAAAGATTGACGCAGGTACCGTGATTTATTGCCGTCAGCAAACAGAGTTGGTTGGTACTTGCTGTCAACTGTGGTAGCTCGTCTTTCTGCTTGTCTCTACCGTGGATGTGCCCGTTAGCTCCGCGGAGAATACGCTTCTCAAACATTTCATTTTAATTACAGATTAATTAATTGTTAAGGCCATTTTTTCATACATATCTCAATTATTCAATATTTTAATTGAGCATTAAAAAGTATAGAGATTTTTCATATTATTTGCTGGTTTTTTACGTTTGTTGGTCAATAAAATAATTTGAAAATAATAAAACAAGCATATCAATTTATAATAAAAATACATTAAAACCTATAAAAACAATTATTAATATTTTTCTTTAAATTGTGAACTTCGAAAGCCAAAAGTTAGCGTTTACTATGGAAAATTTACGCTGATTAATTAGTTTTTATTTCATTTTCTTTTGCGTCACGTATGCAAATACAGAACTAGCGCAATGACTAATGATAACATTGAGATGATTGCCATATTTGGGAAAGTCTGCATGCGCGGACCACACTTGCTGCGCTATCAGTCCGCGGCTATCTACCGAAGCACGGCGTCTGCAAACACCGGCAAGATTACGTGACGGAGCAGCCTCATGGACCTTCTAGTTTATGACACACTCGGATGGTGATGGATAACCGTAAAGCGTGTTCACACCCAGCGCAACAAGCAACACAACACGAGCCGCACGTGTCCACAATCCGAAACATTGTTAACAACGTGTGAATTGCGCTTCGATAATCCAAGAGAACTTGCACTTCTGAGGATTTAGCGACTACCGACGAGTGTAAATAAGCTGGTATACGCTAAACCAATATTAGAACAGTATGCAGTTTAACCGCAAGGTGTTAAATATTGTTTATTTTTTGCAATCTGCAATGATATATAACATCAAATGGGATCGAGATACTAAATCTTTAGCATAAATTGTCAATAGATACTTTTTATACAACAAGCCTTTTATAATATATCTAAAAAGAAAATGGAATTTAATTATGCATTTTTAATTATGCGATATTTTTTGCGATAGAATAATCGAAAAAAGTAAGGTATATGATGATTTTTTTTGCCGTATGTTTTGCTCTATGTACAAATCTATTTCATCATCGCATTACATAAGTATTGCATCAGCCAATTACATTACATTTGCACTATATCGGTGATGGTAAACCTTTTTGTGAAGTGGGTCAAATTTTTGTTTATTATTTTTTTATAATACTAGCTCGTGGGTCAAATCAGTGGCATTACTTGAAAAGTGGGAGGAGGATTATGGGGTTCATTTAAAAATCTTTAGTAAGTATGTCAAGATTCGTCATAAATATTATAATACTTTGAAAGATCATAATTACATTTACAAGTGTTACCTAAGTTTTTGATTTTTCTCGAATAATTCTTTTAATAAATCCTACACATCACATTTTTTTTTGTATTTGTCTAAAGAGTCTAAAGCAGTGGTTCTTAACCTTGTTGGAGGTACTGAACCCCACCAATTTCATATGCGCGT
>JAGXCT010035729.1:57793-74317 GCA_022495035.1 Philopotamus ludificatus | reverse complement strand
CCGCCGAACCCGGGAGACTGACTCACCGAACCCCTGGGGTTCGATCGAACACAAGGTTAAGAACCACTGATCTAAAGAATAAATATTATAAATAATCATTGTCACTATCAATCACATGCGCGATGTTTTTTCTCGCTCGCATCTGATACTATGTGCCAAGTGCGAGTGAACCGAATACTAGTGACACGTACCGCGAGATATTGGCGTTCGGTTTACCGACGGCGGGACATCACCGGATGTGCGTGTCATTTACCCCTCATATTAATTCGTAGAAAAATCCAAAATATCGACTTAACTCTGAAGCATGTCATGAATAACTATTTTTATTCTTAGTATAATCATTTTTTTAAGAATAATCATCTTGGCTTGAAATGCTGGGAGTCTATTTTCCATTATAAATAGACCCCATCGGATGACGCGGTTGGTTTCGAGCCACCGTGACGGATCGATTATAGGGGTCATAGGTTCGTCATCATCGCACTATATAATCACATTCGTTAATTACTGTTTTTCAAAATGCTTACATACCCATTACTGAACCATTAAGAAAAATACATTTCAAAGAGATTTTTCTTTCTAATTAGATACAGGTTTTTTACGTCAAATATAACCCTCCTTATTCAAATCAAATACACCCATTTGCAAATCAAATACACCCTTTATAAATCAAATTGATCCCTTTTCCATATACATTTCAATATAAAATGGGTCAATTTGGTTTGTAAAAGGGTGTATTTGATTTACAAAAGGGTGTATTTGATTTACAAAAGGATGTATTTGACGTAAAAAACTTGTATAATGTTCTATGTATTTTTATCCCACATTTTTATAATTAATTTGCGAGTTTTTTAGAAGATTTTTATGCGTTTTATAGTACGCGGTCTGATTTTTTTTATAATTATTGCATAACCGTTAATATAATTATTTAAATAATAAAATACTAAATTTTTGGTGCGCTCTACAAAACATACGACTTAAGTTGAACCAATAAGAAATATAAGTCGTTTAATAAATATTATCTACCATTAGTATATTTTAAAATATATTTATAATTAATTTAATTAAATACCATAAAACTATTATAATAATTTTTGAATGAGCTTAATTTTTATGCGGATTTTCTTTGAATGTGATTGATTAAGAGTATCTTGAGCTTTATCAGTTTATATTTTATTAACTAGTGCATTTTCGTCACTAGGTCGTCCTACTTGACAAAGTGCATCGGGCGTCGTGCCAAGACGCATGTTCAAGGAATCGTTAAAGATTTGCGACGCTTTTGAAGGGAAAGCTGCCGGGTGACTGCTGATTTATTGCACTTAAAATTGTGCACAAGTGATATAATAAAGCTTTGAACCCTCGACTGCTAGAATAACATATGGCGTATATTTACACTCGACTAGAATGTTTATGGAGCTGTCTGCCACAGACGATGCTAGGTCAAAGCGTTCATCTCAAATAAACGGCGTAGATTATTTATTTACTAAATTTGAGAAGATTTTAGCAAAAGTTTGATGGGTCGTTAACAGCACAAGCTCCGACAGGCTACACCCACTGCTGAATTTTTGCAGATATTCTTTTTTCGAACATTCTACTGTAGGTCAGGGCTGCGTTGCCCAACATTTCTATGCACGGCGAAAATGCGATTAAAATAGGCGTGCACGAGCCGTTCCCAAGATGCTGTATAATCCGTATGTAATCAGTGAGTAAATATTTAATTATCCGATATCCGACACGTGTTGGACTATCGTATCGGACTCTATTAATATTTAAGATGTACGTGTTACCAGAACACAAATAGTAAAAGCGATTGGCGACGTCTCATTAATTTTGCACGGGAAGCGACCGCGCTAAGAATAATATAATGGAAATACATGGTGCTATTCGTATTTTAATCTTAGATAACATTGTACATAGTTGAAAATAAAATTAGCGTGTTTGATCGCATATCAATAAAAGCTTTGCTAAGTAAATTATCGTGAGTGCGTTAATGCAATGGGCATACGGATCGCCGCATTTAGGCCTACCGCAGTTTCTAGGCCCCACAGAATACAGTGTTAACAACTATAATATCACAGAAAGACAATGCATCTATTTTTTTTATGAGTGTTTGATATAATCTTACCACCATAAGCCAGTGATGGGGGCCAGAAGCAGTAGGCAGGCTGCCACAAGGGCGGGCCGCATCCTCCGGCCCTTACCCCGTCTCACCCATCCTCATCATTTTTCTCGTTATAGTTCATTCATAGGTACAGATCTAAAAAAAATATATATCATTAGACCAACACTATGTTTTTTTCCTCTTCTTGAATATGTAAATTATATAAAAAAATATTAATATATTGTTTTGAAACGTTTGAGAAGATCTGTTTTTTTAAATCTATGTATTCTCGATAATATATTTATTTTATTTGTGCAATATTTATTATTATGTTATTATGCTCAAAGATTTTTGGCCTAAAACAATTCCGTTATAATGCCTCTATATTCAACAACATTTTATTCCAGAAGATCAAGATCTAAGCTGCCGAAAATTGCATTACAGGAGTGATTCGAAGATCGGAAAATGCGCTAGCATTAGCAAATGAGATTTTCTGAGAAAAACGAATATTCCACATATTTTTTTATTAAACCTTATGTTAAATACTAGCTAATGAATGCAACAATCGCATGAAATGTATCTAGCACATCTGATTTAAATCATTAGATTCAATGTGATACGTTTCAAATGCTACTTTTCCGATTTTCTATTTAAGAAGGATTAATGGAAAATTATTTTCCGTTTTTTTATATTATTTTTTTTCCGTGCTATTTATTATGCCGTAAAATTCAATTTTAGGCCTAAAATATAAGCCCGATCTGATTGATTCATAAATAGATGAATATTTTTGAATATTTTTTTTAATTATTGTCGAATTTGAATACGGGTAATCCCTTTTTGTGATGACCCCCCACCCAGGTTGCCATACCGACCGGCGGTATAGTAACCGGCGGCTATTGTGGCCGGCCGACAAACGGCTCAGCGGCACCGTCGCCTTTGATGATGTCGTTTTCTACCATCGAAAGTAACAACTATTTAACGGTACTTAAGAAAATCGGTCACTGTTACGACTACTGAGAGCAGTCTGCGACCCATTATTAGCGGAGCCTGCGGCCCAGAGGTGGTTGAACTGAACCGGAAAAGGCAACGATAGCGAAAGGACAAAAAAATTCAACAGGTAGCCGACGGTGATGTACCGGCTGCTGATGATAACGCCTAGATTGTCGGACGATAGCGACAGCGGACGTTGCGAGATGAATGTTAAAATCACGCAATTGCCCAACGCGATGTAAACAAACACACGTGTCATTGAGGCCCGCTCCGAGAGCGCTTTCGACTCGAGGTGGTGTCGAAGAAAATTCTGCAGAGATTGCGGCGCAGATGATCGGACACTGAATAATCACGGGTCCGCGTTGTTTGCACATTTTTTTTATACGTTATCTAGATTTGGCTCCAGAAGACACATCCCTTCTCCGCGGAACTCGAAAAAAATCGGTCCAGGTAGCCAAAGCGACTACCTGTCGCTGGAGCGGGCCCAGGTAGCGGGGGCGGGTACTCACCTCGCGTGGCGGAGCGCCCGGAGCCCCCGGGCCGGTGTTGCGCGGCGGCGGGCACACGCGGACTGGCGGCCGCCGGCGGTCCACCTCGTTCGGTCCAGCTCAGCATCCCCACCAACTAACTCTTCATTTCGCTGTCCGTTCAAGAAATTATCATCAACTCTTATGAATTTTCATTTCACCGACAAGAATAACGCCCGCGAAACGGCCGGAGGTCCAGGTGGTCGCGGGGATCCGCGTCCCAGAGCCGCAGCCTGCGATCCGTCAAAACGCACCGCCGAAGATCTGCATCCGCACCGGTGCGGAGGCTCGATACCGGTTATGGTTCTAATCGGTCGCGGAGGCAAGGGAGGGGGCAGAGCCACCTCGCCGCCGAAAACAACCTCCGGCAGAAAATGATTTTCAGAACAAAAATACTAAAAAAGCTCAATATTAGCAATATTTTTTTCAGAGTCGATAACTTTTGATAGTCTTAATAAAGATAGGTGGTCATCATGACTCGAAATCAACAATAGTCGTATAATGATTGTCTAGTTAACTGCTAAAGAACTATTTTTCTAATCAAGTTAATCGCTGCGAAGAAGAATGTTAAAGGATTCCATGAACGGAACACGTCAAGAATACATCACTTAATAAAGTATCGACTTATGCAAAACATCATGGAAGGAAAAGTAGAAGGTAAAAGGTGGTTAAGAGGAAAGAAGATGTATTTACAACTTGATCAGATTTAACGCTTCAGAATTGTTCCAGGCAGAACAAGGACATATAGATCGCTTACTTCCGAAAACGGACAAGGCACCTGAAGAAGACGATAACCGCTGAGCGGAGATGAGATGGAGGCTGACTACCTCAATCGCACAAAAATTAAAAGTTGTTGTTCTTGATTTGTTCCAAAGCAACTCTAACAACGATTACCTAACATGAAAATAAAAAAAAACTAATATACCCTAGGAAGGAAAACCCTAAAGTGATGATCGATAATCGACCTAATCTTAATACTTTTGCTAACTCTTTCTCCTTACTCGAGGACCTCTTTCTTGGAAAGTTCCCTACTATGATGAAAGTATTGCTATTATGCCACAAGATTAATGAAAGCTGTGACTCATCACGTTGGAATCCCTTGAGAAGAGGAAAGCTAATACCAGCTAATATCGAGACAAATCCCCTCCCACTTGCCTGGGCTCAGTAAGGAGGGTAAAATCCGATGGTGGAAGATGCACGTAATATACCAGCAATGACCAAGAGAAGGACACCTCTTTATAAAAATGATTCTTGATCAAGAATCAAATTAGAGTGATAATTTGTGTTTAAGATTTGAGTAACTCTTAAACTTCGGACTTTAAATTGTCTAACGATATAATAACTCATTAGCTTATCTAGTATTAAACAATAAATTACTAAAAATGCTTGCATAAACAATAAAGGGATTGGGCGTAAAAGACATAGCATTTGCTCAGAACTTGCTTAGGCTATAGTTTTAATATACTCTTTGGTAAAAATATCTTTAAAATCCCTGATTTTTCGATCGTGTTATATCAAAACCGTAAAGCTAAATAAGCTTGGAAACCTCTGTTCCTAATTATTATTTAATAATTTCAGCTTAAGAATATGTTTTTAATTTTTTTGGACGACGAAAACTAGCGATTCTCAAACAATTCACAAAATTGCATTAAAAATATATAATTTGACTATAGCTGCGATTAATATTCGGATAGTAATAATCTTTCAGATATATTCATGAATACTGGGAATTCTTTATGACATTATCTAGGGAGGAATATAAGTGTAAGATATAATTGTTTAAAATATTCATTGCATCTTATGATTTATGATTAGTGAGTTGCACTATTATCGTAGATCTCAATTCAATTACGTGTTTATATTTTTTTTTATTCGTGTTGAAGCTTTAGAAACTAAAAAAAATATTTTTTTAATAAGAAAGAATCCATTCATCAACGTATCACTTTATATCCGCGATGTGTACGCGATACGTCATTGCCAATTTATATAATTTGCTCGAGTCGCGGAATTTCCTACGTGAGCAACCCCATTGTTTTCATCGATGATGAATCCGTATTCCGAGAAATATTTAGGCCAATTTCTCGCAAATTGAAATCGCTCATCGCAATTCTCGATAGTCGTTTCCCCGCCGATCCAAATATTTATTAACCATAATGTTAATGGAATGTGTGAATGAGATTCATAAGGCTAATGCGCTGGAACGGTGGTGGAATGCAGAGACGTTTTACTTTTATAGTTTCGTAATTAACATCGGATGGCTATAATTTAACCTTTTTTGCGCTGTTTTGGCTGTAAATAACTCGACCGGGCGAGTTTTAGCACGAAACCAATAAATTTATACAAAATTATGACACGAAAACAAGTTTTATGGTGGATATAAAATTATGAATGCTTTTATTATTCAGCAGATATCCTTAATAGAGGTAGAGTGGTGACAGATCCTAAATAAATGCACGCTGTTATATGTAACTTTCGCACAATGCCAATACAATATGATTGATTTTTTTTTTATTGTGGTTTTAAATTGCCACGATTGGCACTCGTCTTCTATTGCTATCGATTGGCTGGCATCTTCAGAGGGCTCGTACTCATATTTCGATATGTATAGACATATGTAGGGGCTGTTACAGGTGTGTATGATGGACAGAGTAGCCCCCCCTCGCCTGATCCTCGACCACTTGAGACTCGAGTGTGCTTCACCACTCGACAAGAGAATCCTTTTAAGCCGGTCCACTCTTCGCTTTCTTCTCGCCATCTTCAGATGACACTAAGAAAACACTCGTGCCTCGACAACTATTCTATTTTGAAATCATTCAATCAACATTACACTCTCCGCTGACAGAAACGCAAGAGCCTCGACATTGTTGTGGCTGGCTCCGGACCCCGGACAAAGGAAAATCAACACCATAATTAAACAATTACCGTCGACGACGTCACGAATCCGTGTGAATTTCATCAGCACGCAAAAAAACAGTCGAAAATCTTAAATCTTAAAATAAAGCAATTACTCGGCGTTTCGAGTGTGTCTACGCCGGAATTGATTGATCATGATTGTGTTGTCGTGTTTCTACAATTCCGATCCAAGGCCCAATTTGTTGATGAATCATCATCTCGATCCTCGTATCAATCAGTGATCTAGATCGCACAAACGATACGCGCGTCTCGAGATCTTTAGGTTAATCACACTTCAATTAGGCTCGAAACTATACGAATGCTGATTCAGAATCCATGGGAACTTCTTGGTGATGACTAGACACGATGATGATGATGATGATGGAGTTACCGTAAAATCTTTAATTAACACCTTGCGGTTCTTATATGCTAAAAATACTACGATATTAAGGATGCAACAATAACACAAAAAAAATATATATATATTCGGCCCGCAGTGCTTTGCCACCTTTTCGGCGAAATGCATTTTTAATATGAAAAATATGTAAATTCGGGGATATGCAAAAAAATAATGCGCATTTTGGAAATTGTTGCAATATTCTGCAATTATGAAAACGTCAAATAATGATGCAAAATATTGCCAACAAATATTTTTGATAATAGTTGTTATAATTTTTTTATATGATGCAATTTGATGTCGTGATGATTCTAAGCCAGTGAGTATTTAATTTTTGTTAAGTGACCTTGTAATATCAGTTGCAAATTGTTATATTAAATTCCACGATGGTAAATGATTAATGATTGCTATATAAAACCTGCTTATTATAAATGTTTTATTTATTTTTTAATTCAAAATCAGTGATATCATCGTTGACAATCTCTGATCTATATCATATTCAGACTATACATCAAATTAATATAATTAATTTGCGCGTCAAAAATGTCGTATTCATCATCGTCATTATATTTTCGCACGTTTACGGTTTTTTTTTGTTGTTCGATGTTCGGACTACCGTTTTTATCTCTTATGTGAAAAGAATCTGGACCGCGCTACAACAATAGACGCCGCGGACTACCGACAATAGGCGAGGTGTCGAAGTCTTTTTTTCTCAACAGTTTTCCAGTGTCTTGACACCGGTGCCGGAGATGGCGCCGACATACAGGGCGGCATAAAAAAATCAGACACATTTCTCACGGCCCGTCCATATAAATCATATTGCCAAATCTCATAAAGCGGTTATTTGTATCTATTAGTTCAAGACTGGCCGCCACGATCTAAATTATAAAACCATTAGCTGAACAAAGGTGCAACTCTTGACCGCGGCACTCGAAGGCAGGTGTTAATAACTGACTTCTTTGTGATCCACCACCATAGAATCCGTCGTACGAGTGCCGCAACGATCAGCCTCCATACAAATTACATTCTGCGGGATTGCTCTTTTTTTCTGGATCCCCGAAAAGAAACGATATTCGCGGACCGATGGCGAAACGTATCCCATGGGTTAAATCCTTGTGACTGCAACTGCATTCCACCATGTGGAATTCGACCTTCGTGGACCAACAAACAAACCTTGATCTAAATTCTGCTGCAAGGGATTCATCAAATTATTCGCCCCGGGCCTCTGGAAGCATTACACTAATAGATTTTCAGACCCTCATGCAGCTCGATTTATTAATATATGCATCAACGTTATATAAGAATATATGAATCATACGTTGATGAGTTATTTATTGACCATGAAACACATTGAAGAAGCTCAAAATTCCATGATAAGTGACCAAACAGGCGGATCTTGAAATGCGATCTCCAAATCTTAGTCATACCGATGAATCATAAACGTAACATAATTTCAAATCCGTGTTAATAATCTCATTGCGATAAATAATTCGATATAATTTAATTTTTTATTACTAATAAGTAATTTTATATTTATATTTTACATTTATAGTCAGATTTTTTTTGTATTTGTCTAAAAAAGTCTGAAGAATAGTTATTATAATAAATATCGTCCTTTATTGTCGGCTGTTGCCACGAATGCAATGTTTTTTCTCGCTCGCATCTGGTATGATGTGCCAAGTGAAACGTACCAGTTTGTTTTCCAGCCACCGTTAAATAAGATCCAATTCATAACTTATTTTTTAGCATAAAACTATTTTTAATATTATCTAGTATTTTCTTTTTATTTTATATGAAACAAAATCAATCTGAAAAATTCAGAAAACTTCTGTAAAATTGCACTTATAATAATTTTGAGACAATAAACATATTTTTGCTGAAAAAACACTTAAAATTTTGTTTAATTTTCAGTGAAAGTCTTTTTTGTATTTTTGATGAGATACTATGAAACTCGCATTGGGCCCATCGCACCGGAAGCGAGCGAAAAATAACATCACGCCCATGGCAACAGCAGCGAATATTGTTGTTTTTATTTTTTTGTCGCAATTGCAGTTGATAAAGAACAATGATTATTTACAATATTTATTCTTTAGACTTTTTTAGACAAATATGAATTTAATACTGTATAATTTTAGAAATCTTATGCCTGACGTATCTTGACATTTATAGATATATGGTATGTATACTTTAATGTTGGCTTTTAAAGATGTTTTACGTGTTTTGGCACGATTTTTAGTTGTGAAAAAAAAAATGGAAAATGTAATAATTATTTTTGGATGAAATACCATAGCTTCCATAATCGCCATACATGAAATTAAAAAAACTTAGTGTTCTAGAATGCTTCTAAGTATAGAAAAGCGCCTGTACGTGTGTATTAAATCTTTATATTAAAGATTTTTTGAGATAAATAAAAAAAATCTAAAAACAACTGTACACACTTTCGAATTCCATTGATAAAAATATTAAATATGAGATCTAAAATAAACAAAGATGAAAGGGTTACATTAATTAACATGTTATCCCAAAGTTGTAAATTGACCGCTTCCTCTTCTAAATTTTATATTTATTCTCCTAATTGATTCATTCCTTTCGTCATTTGAGCTTTGGGTGAACAAACAGATCATAAAACACAATAAAATCGTAATGGCGCAATATTCTCGGAAAATCGGCTGTGTCCACGTTTTTACAGCTCGGAAACGACATATTTATTATTAATAAAATCAGACGCGTAATAAAAATATGTATGAAAAATCGGAAATCCCGCATTCCATTACAAAATTAATTATATAAAATATTCGAGCGAACACATTAGGCCACCGAAACGAATCAAACATCTCCAAATAAGAGCGTGTGTGGTATCGTACGAGATATATCTTAATATTAAATTTATATTAATTTAAAATAAAATAAAAAAAATAGCAGCGTTCTATATGGCAATGTATGCAAATCCTTGGCGCCCTTGAAGACGCACAGCGGATGACAAACTGGGGTCCGCTAAGCACTAATCCGAGGCCTCAATTAGTTTGGATTACAAATTGCTATGACACGGGTCCTGCATTATTTTTTCGCTAATAGCTCAACGATCCCCCGGCCTTATAATGCGATGTTTGTGATGCATTCCGAATGCATTATACCTCGCAAAAAAATTAAAAAAATATTTTTCATTAGAAAATATTGATTTATCCATAGTAAACGCTTTGGAAACATTGTGTTACACAGCATCAGATCTAGAATTATTTCATTAGCATGCTCAATTTGATCCGGTCTACTGGCCATGTTGATGTGTCATCGCCCAGCTGCAAAACGACACAAACGCCAGTTGCACATGCACGCCACACTGCACTCAATGACACGAGTAAAAAAAATCGATTCATACAAAAACGACGAGAATTAAGTCTTTTAACAAGAGGTGCGCAGGCGCACGTACAAAAAATCGTCAAAAAAAAGGATATTGGGTAACTAAACGCGAGTATCCTTTGTATATTTTTTATATACGTTTAATATAATATCCTTTGGCGTTTTTAAAGGTGAGAAAAAATATTTATATTTGATGATAAATAATATTTCTTTTTTTTTGTTTGGCTCTCAATGCAATGCAACCATTCTTTAAGGACCTACCTGATCGCTGACGGTTGTCTACTTAATTATTTTATTTTTTTTATTATAAAATAAGGATAACATGTGACATTAATGAATAAAAAACATGTTATAAAATGCAGATGGCGACACAATCGCGGATTTTTTGAGCGCGCTTTTGCCGAATCGTGTCGGATTTTTATTTAGATATTCCATCATCATTTCCCCAATGGCTGATGATTGGTATCGCAAGTGCTCGCTACCTGTCTGATTATGAGATGGTGTTGTGTTGTAGCCGTCCGTCTGTTCAGCCAACGCCAATGAAAATAAACAGGCCGTGACTTTTACAACTTTTGTTCCGCGGGGCATGTTTAGTGTTTTTAAATACTGAAAAACTGTAAAAATGCACTAAAACTAGGCGCGTTTACGTCTTACATAAGTATTTTCGGGTTTTACGGCCGTTTTATAAACGAAATCCGTGTGAAATGGGAAACAGTATTGCATTGCGTGTCGCATACCGAGTTCGAATATTCCATAAAATATAATATAAATATTGCAGGAGTATGATTCTCAATACTTCAATATTATAACGTATATGTCGTGCTTTATGAAAAAATATTTTATAATAAAAAAATATATATGTATATTGAGTGAAATCTTTATTTTATTAAACGCAGTTTTATTTGAAAAAAAATGTTTCGCAGCAAAATATTCGACGATGAGTGATTTTACGATGAACTCTATATAGACGGATGCGTTTATTGTCAGATAGCGATACTGACTGATTGGTTCCAGTAATGAACGCGTAAAAATACATTACCCTCGTGTAAATAAATATTAGTAATACATTGGTTCCAAAAATTAAGGAAAATAAATGAAAAATGGTTGAAACTTATATTTAAACAATATTTATTTTGTTGCTCCAATAATAAATGCTTTATTTAACGTTGTTTTATCCAATTTTTATTCATTTCAAAGCAGGTGCTGCTTGTGACTTTAAAAACAGGTGGGCCATGATCAGATTAAAGTGCCCCCCCCCTTTTTATATAAAAAAAAGAACTGTATAATATTTGTTTAATTTAACTCTTGTCTCTAAAGTGTGTGAAACACGGTTGCATTAATTTTGAGTCGGAAATCGATCGAGTTAAGGAAATATTCAAATTCCAGAAAAGAGAAATGCAAAATATAGTCAAAAAGACGTCGTTTATTTTTAGAATCGATTAGAAAATATAAACCAGAGGGGCATATACAAGTCTGCCCCAAACAGAGCTGTTCGCAGCAAACGAAAAGCGACCTTCTGTATACGGTAATACGGAACTATTCTCTTTACCTCAACTACCTAGTCAAACAACAACACTCGTTCGCGTCCAAACTAGCTTTCACAACATATACGAATACTGTTCTGTTTGCATATGTCAACCCTGGGACGGGTCTTTGCCACCTGGAGGACACTTCCGTCTCAGATGTCATGACTGTAGACGGACGTTCTCCAGGTTATCTTGGCTCTTCGAATACGGGTCAGGTCGCCAGCCATAGCCCGGGAACCGAGCTGTTGTAACAATAATAATCAGACGAGGTTAGGGCCATTGGGAAAATTGGCCTGGATAAGGGAATTGGTATGGATAACGGCCTGGCTCCTCATAGCTTCGTAGAATCAACGAAACTACGATTGTGCCCAACCACCATCGCCACCACGTCTAATACCTTCACACGACAACACTCGACTCTATCATGTTATGTCATAATATGTCAGTTAAATATTATTTTTTATTAAGAGAAATATGTGGGGCAGTGCCCCGGTTACCCCTAAGGACGCGGCGCCCCTGATTCAAGGTTAATTTACAGAAATGTGATGTTTTTAAATCAAAGTAGTATTTGTTGCTCCTATTATTTGACTTGATATTTGATGTTCCACTTTCAAATTATTTAGATAACTCAATCATAATACATATAGAGCACCCCATGATTTTGCGTTGTTGCTTTGCTTGCGATGTTTTTTCTCGCTCGCATCCAGTACGAAATATGGACCAAATATGAAGCATATTATGAATACCAATTTTTGTTCTTAGTATAATCCGTTTTTATAAAAGAACATATATAATGATGAAAAATTCTTCGAAATCTTGACTTGAAATGCTTGGGGGTATCTGAGATACCCCCTTCGGACGACGCGGTTGTTTTTGGACGACGGATGGGAAGCGAGCTTAGTATTAATTAGTTATATACTAATCCATATAAAGTTAATTTTAACTAACATAAATATTGTATGGCAGGTTACTTTTTTATACGATATTTTCTGAAACTTTCATAGCTCACATAATATAATGCTTTTTTAAAACCATTCTGCTATCTCGCTCAAAAATTAAGCTCTTCTTCAGACGTACTTCAGATTCGTTCCTTAACCCTTTCAGTGCGGGGCGCATGACGTACATGCGCATACAAATCGTGGTGGACGTACGTACATGCGCGAGATTCTTTAAAAACTTAACTTGTCGTTACATGTTAACTAGACCGAGTTAAGTGATGGTGTTTGTTTTAAAAATCAGCTAATAAACACAGCTATCAATAAATATACAACATCACAAGAAATTTATAGGAACCATGTAATATGTAAATATGAATAGTAACGATTCAAATCGGGCGTGGTGTCTCATTCAAATCTCCGCAGTTGTATCGGTGACTTATCTCGGCTCAGGGGTTGTTAAGGGTGTTCCACGTACACTATGTTCTACATACACGTGTACGGATGTAATGGTATAAGAAAATTGCATTTCGCATTTTTGATTTTGATTCGCATTCCCAATTTTTACTCACTTAATCTCTGTTTGAGCAATTGATATTTTGTTCGATTTATTATTACAAAAATAAAGCGAATCGAGTTTATTTTTTTAGTTGAGATGGAAGAACATATCCTAATCAACATGTTTGCATAAATCTCTTATAGGAAAATGGTCTAATATAGCGGTAAACGGTGAATACAAATTTACCTCGCCAAAAAAATAATTTGGTCCAAATGGCGCCGCACTCAGATGCAGAATCGTGCTTAGACCCGCCGCATTGAAAGGGTTAAGATGATTTTATATTTTCATGGCGTTTTTTTGTTATTTTATTAGTATCGACAGGAATTCTTTTTTTACATATTCATTTTTGAGCGATTTTTTAAACCCACAATTTTATTGGTAATTATAATTGCAGTAAAGCCCCGTTTTTACGTGCCTGGATTTCACATTTTCTCGCTATTTGCGTTAAATTTGTACTCAGTCCCTTTTTATTTTAGTACATTTAGTACCCGCTTTTACGTTTTTTATTTCTCGCAATTTACGTTTGAAAATATTGAAATTCAAATCAACTTATAAACATATTTAATTGAATGCGCGACAATTTAAAATGTATGAAATTAATATAATATAAATGATAGCTCCAACAACTTTTAAGTTTAGATGCTTTGGTGGGAGCTAAGAAAAGAAAAAATATCTTATTCCTAGATAGATGCCCTGCTTATCCAGCTAATTTAACACTTTACAATTAGCCTTTTTCTCTTCAAACTGTACTGATGAATCTGCATCCATTAGACTTGGGAATAATCTGTACTTTTAAACATTACTACAGCAAAAATCTGGTACAAATATATTTATTATAATTGGAACGACGAGAAGATTCCAAATATTTTAAGGTATATATTTTAGATGCAATGTATTACACTATTAAGACATGGGGTGATAATGAAAACGGAACGATCAGAAAATGGTTTCGAAAATCTGCAATTGTTAAGGAACAACAAGATAAAATAGAGGATATTAGCGATGAGAGTCTAGGCACCAGTAGAAGATATTACCTAGTGTTAATTAATTTACAATGCTTTTTATTCTAACCCAGAAGCTACGTTTTCCCTCCAATTTATTTATTTTATCGGTCATTTCAAAGTCGTATTTTTTTTAAATATAGATTTAATTAATATATTGATCAGAAAAATGTATTTTATTCGTATATTTTAGAGGAAATTAAAAAAATATGATTTATATATAAACAAAACTTAGAATCATCCGGTAAAAAATAATTTAAATTAGAGACATGTGTAGAAACACATGTTTATATTGATTATTGATAGAGATATGTGTTTAGCATCTATTTTAAAAAAAGAATCCCGTTTTGATGCTTCAATTTAGCATTTTGGAGCAAATAAAATGACTAATTTTAGCATCTATTTAGCGTTTATATCTTAGTCATATATTTGAAGTTCAACGATTGAATAAAAACATAATTTACTAAAAAATATGTTTTTTTTTAGTAGAAAACATTTAAAAAATACAAGAATATAATTAAAAACTATTTATTATAATTCATCATTGAACAAGTTGCAAGGAATGATGGTTTTAATCTAATATAGCGATCGGTGATAACTAAATTATAAATATTAAAGAAGCGTTTTGCATCTACACGTTTAATTTGAATGGCAAGTGTTAGCTGAAGAGTATCTGTTTTAACCTTACTTTTATTATTAGATGCTATATTATGAAAAATATGTGAATAATCCCCTAAACATTGGCTCGCTGTTATTATTGTTTGTTTATTCTATAATTGGTATTGATAGAGTATTGAGAAATATTTTAATACAAATGCAGTTTAATTATTATTGTAGTAGAGATTGAATTGTATATAACCAGAATTGATGTCAATAGTTCAATTGAAATTTGATTATTTAATAACTAATATTCAGAAGTCATAAACACGTTAGATCAAACTGCAATTTATGATCCGACGATGTTAGGTCATCAAACACTTGATTCCGAGTCTATTAAATATTTGATTGAAGCAGTTCAATACACTTACTGGATACAAACAGAACATCGTTAAAGCAATGTTGACGATCCTCTTCCATCCCATTTCGATGCGAATTTACTGCGCGATGTTGAGATTACAATGTCTGGAGTAAACATCCGTCAAAGCACCGATATTGTTTATTGGCAATTAATACAACACTAAGCATTTTTTTTTCTTCAAATTTTACATATATTTTTTTTCATCTCGATTCTATCTATTCTGTGCTTTTGTATATTTTCGCATAATAATGACTCAATAAATGAAGCGTTTATCACGCAAACGTATCGCTTTGTATGTGCGGTTTTCACAAACCGAAATCAAACCAAAACGAAAACCGGTAATCACCCTAAAGCCGTGATATAACAATCTGCAGTCTCAAACACTATCTCAAACAATTTGTATAGGGTGACCATATCCGTAATATATATATATATATATTATTTCTGAACATAATAAATATATTTTTCTGAATAGGAAAATGCGTGAGAAGAATTTTCCAAGCTATTCACAAATCCTCTCATCACGTGTCTAAAGAATCATACAATTATTTTTCTCCATCAGTGATTTAATTTTTTTAATGCAAGAAAAATGTAACGAAGTTACAGACGTCATTTCTGGTAAATATGAAGGCTTAGACATCATAACGGAATGATTTTAGCAAAAAAAAACAACATGGATAGGTTGATTTGGTATTTGTTTCGCCACAAATACTGGCGTTCTCTTCAGATAGTTTCTTTAGATCTCTCAAATAATACTACATAACATTATGCCTTTGAATTAATAAAAGCAATAAGGATAACCCGAATATTCGATCATACTTTACAAGATTTTTCGTTGTTTGCTCTAATATATAATAATATAATTAAAAATCAAGTTACAAGCCATAATAGAATTACAAAATTTATTCTTCATGTTTTATATAACAAAATATTCAATTATTTACATTGAAAACTGCAATGAAAGGATTAAATAATTCAATTGTAAGCTAGTTCTATAGAAAAAGCAACTGGAAAACTGGTGGGTTTTGTGTCAAAAAATACTCGCAAGCAGTTCTTTGGCTCCAGCTAAACTTCGCAGACACGACACACGATTCTTCGACGTTCTTAGACTAAAAACGTTTTTAAATTTAAAAAAAATGTATTTATGTACCCAAAATCATCAGAGTCACTAGTAGTTTTATATATTTGTAGTTTTATTATTTAATAACTATTTTTTATTTTAAT
>JAGXCT010035729.1:17195-57772 GCA_022495035.1 Philopotamus ludificatus | reverse complement strand
CAAAATTTTCGGATTTGCCAAGTGTTCCGCCGCTGAAAAAGTTTGGGAAACCCTGGTCTACAGCAAGTCTGAACAAACTGGGGCCACTATTTTCTATTGAAATGTCTATTGAAAAGGGGTTGCTGATTTGCAAAAAGGTGTATTTAATTTTAAAAATGGTGTATTTGATTTGCAAATGGGTATATTTGACGTAAAAAGCCTATATCTGCATATAGTTAGCTTTCTAGAAAATGGTTAAATCATCATCTCAGAGTTGATTAGCTTTTTTAAATCGATTTTGTAGCTTTTCAAAAGGCACAAATCGACGTAGATGAAGTCAATGCTAATTCTGTAAAGAATCGTTGTCTTCAATGAGTAGAACTGATTCACTATCTCTTCTAGGGATGAAAGTGATTTAGAACCATTGACGATATGTCTATATAATTGTTATTATTAAATATCTGGAAAAGATTTTTATATGCGGTCTACCGTAGAGTTAAAAATACCAGTGCGGCCCTTCAGTCTAAAAAGTTTGCTAATTAATTTATTTATCATAAATAACAATGCGTGATTGGCATCAGAGATTAACTCAGGTCGCCAATCACGCATAAAACATAATACACTTAGGCCTCGTATAACCCGGTCATTTGGTTCCACAAAAACACCGTGTAATACAAATCCGTGTTCTACGAGGTTTGAAATTCATACAAAATTAGGGTTTGCGTTCCAAAAAAATATCAAAAGTTAGTTAATTTTGTTTTATTTTTTTAAATAAATAAATCAGGAAACAATATACATTTACGTGCTTTATTAAAAGGCATTAACAACAAATAATAGATCAGTCATTCATCATCGCAATCACTTACAATTCCATATGTTCGACTATTTTTCGAGATCGGTTGTGAGTTTTCATCGTCAGAAGACTCCGGGTTATTTTTAGATTTAACCTTTAAAAATTCTGTAATAAGCAATTGTCTGCATTTAGCGTATAAATCGTTATAAGGGGCCAAAATCTGTTGTAATTCCCTCTTGAACTTCAAACTCCTTACCGGTATAGGATCATTTTTTATAAAAAAATGTTCCTGATATATCAACCAATCCCAAGAGCCGTCATTTTTTTGTATTAGATTTGAATCGCTACTAAGCTACTTCGCTGCAGCTGCTTTCCGAGTCATTAATTATCGTAGGTTCAGCCAACATTTCGACCAATTCTTCTTCATTCAACGTGCGATCCTCCAATATTTCTTCGATATCTTGAATATCCATATCATCAAATCCTTCTCCACAATACCACGACAAATGTTAATTGTCTTGGTATTCAACTTCTATTGGTGATACAACATTTTCAGCAGGTACTACTTCCACAGGGACACAGCTTTTTCCAAAAAGAATTAATGAATAATAATAATAAATAATAATTAATAATAAGATTAGGTTAGGTTAGGTTAGGTTAGGTTAGGTTAGGTTAGGTTAGGTTAGGTTAGGTTAGGTTGGGTGGGTTAGGTTGGGTTGGGTTGGGTTAGGTTGAGGTTGGGTTAGGTTAGGTTAGGTTAGGTTAGGTTAGGTTAGGTTAGGTTAGGTTAGGTTAGAAAAAATAAGAATCAATAAGAAGAAATAAGAAAAAATAAGAAAATATAAGAAAAATATAAGAATAAATAATAAGAAATTAAGAAAATATAAGAATAAATAATATTAACCCTTAAAACTCATTTTTTTTTCCAAATGGGGTAAGCATGTCGTATTTTATTTCAAGATTTCTGAAATATAATGAATTCCGAGAATTGATTTTAGAAAAACACATTTCTTTTAATATTTTTCCAAAACCAATATGAATAATTATAAAGAATATCCTTAAATTGACTAAATATATATCATTTTTAGTAAAGTAAACTAGTCATGTAAATATTTTAGGAAGGTTCTAACATAACTGCTGAAATTTTACTCATGTATGTAAAAGTCCTTTGGAAACGTATTAGACATCACTATAGACACTATCTTTTATAATAGCAATTATAACCTGAATTATTACTTACGATCTTCAAAATATGCAACAATATAGAGTGACGATAGGCTTCGAAGAATTACAATTGAAAACAATACATTTTGGAAGTTGCCCGCCATTGAAATTCAAACATTAGCTAAAAGACAAGCGTAACAAGATCCACTCAGAGTTATAATATGGGGGGGGGTTAGACATTGAAAAAAAAAACGTTTTAAACGTGGATTTAAATTAATCAATATAAGTAAGTATGTATTTAGCCATTTTAATAATACAAAATAACATAAAATGTATTATTTTAATTTGTCAGACAAAATAAATAATGTAATTTTGAGAATATTTTATATAAATTATAACTTTTAACAGTACATTATATTTTTGTATAAATTGTCATACAACTTAAGTAAATATATAGCGGAAGAAAATGGAATTTAAATGTTAGGAAATAACTGTTCTGATTAAACTTCAATTTATAATTTTTCATATCTTTTAAACCAATTTCCTGGATGAAGACTTGGCTTTCTCACAATAAAATCGCGTTTCGTGTCTTCCACCTTTCACATTTCTTTTGGAACAATACAAACAGTCTTTATGTTTACCCTTATTAAAAATGGAATGAGGTTTTTATTTAGACGTTTTTCTGTGTCCAATGTTAGTGGTCTTAGTTGAAGAGCCCAGCTACTCTAAAATCTCCGATAATTTGCATAACTAAAGGTAGAAACAAATTTTACTTGGAGTGCTTCATTGATTTTTTATTTGCTTTTATATACTGTGTATAGGCGTTAAATAAACTATATTTAAACCCTAAAGACTCAGTTTCTTCCACCATTTTAGAGATTTCCGTAAAAAACCATAATAGGATGCGAGTTGATCCTCCGATCGACTCCTCACATGTGTTCTGTATATTTTAATATCACATTTGGTTTCAGAAATTTCTACTGTTGTTCAATCATAAAATTTCAGGACTCTCTGACTTTTCCTGATGTGTAGTAATAATTTTACAATTCTTTTATCCTGCCACGAGGAGATATCATTATTTCGTTAGATCTTCACAAGCTATTACTCTGTTGCATCAGTAAAATTTAGATATTTTAATGAAGTGCAGTAAAAAAAAAAAATCTATTTTTATTTATTGTGCCTGTAGAATAGCACTTCATTCCTAAAAGTTCTTTGCTTAGAGGCAAACTTAAATAATAACTTTCACAGTATACATGGTATCCTTCAGAGATTCGTAGAGTTATTAGTTGATCCATATAGATGTAGAACGATTCTAGCGGTCACAGGAAGATCAGGTCATTACAAGATGTTCAGTTTGTAATGCTGTCATGAAAAGAGTACGGTAAGAATGGAGTATATATAAAACCATTTAGTTGAATCAGCTAACACATAAACTCTGATACCTTACCCCATTTTGTAGGTTTGTTTTTTTTATTAAATGATGAAGCTAATTTTCCCCTTAAACTTTACGACGGACTCGTCTATACTTATATCTCTTTCGGGCACATAATAATCTTTAAGATTTGGAATCAATATAAGTTATGGGGAATTGTTGACTTTTTTGAATTCTTGTTCTAGGAGTTTGATCGATAATATATTTTCATTTTAGATGAAGCATCCAGAAGATTTGAAAAATCTATCTCGTTTAAAATGCTTGAAAAAAATGAGGTATCTTTAGTTAGTTATTTGAGACCAATATATTTGTATATTTCTACAGGAACCAACCCCATATTTAAAAATGGCATAATAAATGCTGCCATTTCATCAAAGCCCCAGCAGGTTTCCAAGTTCTCCCAAATTGATCTTGAAATGGTATAGAGTTGATAACTTATTATTGTACAAAGTTTAGTCTGTCACACGTTTGTTTATCTAAATGTGTAGATAATATGTATTTCTACAAAAACAATGTAAAAAATATAATTTCGATTTTTTATTATATTTTTTTCAATATCTTTCTGATTGTGATATCTGTACAAACAAATTGATATTTTATCCTAGTACAATCAGCATTATTCAAATATTATATTTTAAAAGTTTCACATAATTTATTTAAAACAATTTATTGCACTTGAATCGGTTATTTATGAATAGCTGAATTTGGTAAGTGTTCATATAGAGTACAGCCGCCACAATATAATGCTATCTCGCTCACTTCCATTGCAAAATGCTTTTTTTTTTGGAATGGCTTAGCCCACTTGCAGGAGATGGCCAAAGAGTAAATACATATTTCCAAGTACAGACCAGATAATATTATATTCAAAATTGTTTAAAATAATTCAAAATATATTATATTGTATTTTATGAAAACTACACTTACCTTATTAGTAGTAATTGCTAGTCGATTGAGGATCTGCGGTTGCTTGGCGTTCGGTTTGAATCAACGCTAAGTAGACATAAAAACCACATAATGTCACAGCCAGGTGGACAAAATCAGCAGATATTTAAATTTGCATTTCACGATGTTAAATGCCAAGAAATAGTCATGAAATTCGATCAGTGTATGAAGTTGGGAAATTATCAAGGATTGATAAAATATCGTAAAAAAAAACGTTTAAATCAATTTGTGAATTCAGTAAACAAGGACTGACAAATTATGTCAGCCTATTATCGACGTTCAGGTCGAGACGTCCATGATATCGACTATATGTGACTTACGAGTTTTAAGGGTTAAAATAAGAAAAAATAAGAAAAAAATAAGAAAAAAGAAGAAAAATATTAGAATAAATAATATCGTATTGTTTAAAACCGTGTTATACGAGGCATGGATGTATTGTTTTTGTCTGAAACCGTGTTATATAAAGCGGTTATACAAAAATACTTCACAATTAATCATGCTGTGTTATGTAAAACCGTGTTGTTTAAAACCGTGTTATACGAGGCCTGGGTCTATAGAGTAAAATAACATTATAGTAACATATAAATGTATGATAACAACAACAAAAAAGTGATTAAAAGAAAATGACTTATTCATAAATATGCAAGGATAATAATTAGGAGGAAAAAAATGTTAAAATACCGTAATTAGTTAATCCGTTTAACATCAAATACATAGCCGGCCAAGGGGTTAAGCAGAGTAATAACTCTGGTTACTGGAGAGTTTATGAGAGCGTCTGTCCTCACATTTGGCGGAAGGGAAAGCACATGCGAAAGAACTCGATGGTAGTGAGGTGGCACCCATAAGGGCAACTCGCACAGTACAGGGGGGTTACGTACTGCGCCAACCAACAGCTTAAAGAAGTCCTTTGCCAAGTAGATCCACCTTCTTTTCTTGAGAGGTACATACCACAGGCTGGGGTATAAACTTGGGAAGAATCCAAACTCCCTCTGAAATTTCTTCTGGATTTTCTCTAATCTGAGGGAATTCGAAACGTAATCTCCGAACCAATGTATCGAATAGCACTCTTATAACTAAGGTGCTATGTAAGTAATGAGAATTTCTCAAGACAAAGCCCAACATTCCTGATGATCTCAAACACACGTGTGGTACTTACGGAAAATACCCAGATCTTTAACCAAAGATTGCTTTGTTTGGCATTTTCCAATACTTAATGGAAGACGATTTAATATCGCCCAATAAAATCAATAATAGAGATCCTAAATTTGACCCCTGCGGAATTCCTGGATGCATGCTATTTCAGAATCATGGAATTAAAAAACACAACATTCAGATATCATAATTATTTGAGGTATTATTTTTCCACCAAGAGATGAAGAAGATGCTGATAATATCATGCTATTACTACTATTTAAATCCATGTATTTTTTGCACAGTTACTGATTAAATCGAGGGTTGGGTGTATACCCATTATATAGCATATTTTTTAATCCCCATACTGGCTTAAATCATGGTCACCCCAAGTGCTCGCCACCCATAGAGATAATACACGCGGCCGGTCTCATTATGAGCACTTGAAAGCGGCTTTACGTAAATAATCATTATTGATGCTCATGCATCGTGAATAATGGACTGAGTGAGCCGCTTCCACACCTACAACTACCATGGGACTCTACCCAGCGATGTATGTATCAACATCCATACAGCACCCCCGATATAGGGCTGATACGACACATAGAAATAATGTAGTTTTGCTATAATTATACAAAAAAAATCTTTCGTTTTTATATATCCTTCAGTATAATCTTAAGAGAAGATGAGCTCACGAGATTAATCTATTAAATGCTTAACGAGAACATCGTTACATAAACGTTCGTAATTGCAGATTTTAATTTACCGACGGAATATAATTTTAGCGCAAATACGATAATTAAAACCCTTGTTAAGGTAATAACTACCTCTTATTTTTAACACAATAGTTAAAGATCGTTTTAAACACACGCACACACATAGGCGGCTTTGTGAAGCTGACCGTGATGCTGCGGACAAAGGTGTTCGCGGAATACCTGTGGGTGGTTGAGGTGTTTCTTTTCTGCGTGTTTGCTCGCATGAGAGACTGCAAATATTTTAATACCCTTATTTGTGTAATTTTTGCATTTTTTTCCAAACGGAACGCACGTTTCTGCACTCATTTGAAATTTGTCAGGTAAACATAATTGAGAGTATTTACCTGTCGGACACAATGGCAATTAACACGTTGCATGCGGATCCTGAAAGGGGGGCCAACAATACAATCCCTTAATCTTCCATAATCTCTAATGCAATCATTGGAAAATGTCATTTTGTGACCTAGGAAACAAACGGTACTGGACATTTTTTTTCGGGAACAATAAGAGATCACCAGTCAACTGTAATATAATTAGGAGTATTGTGCTAGACAAATTAAGTATGTTAAATTTGAGAACGATGCCGTTACTGTATTCCAAGAATATGTTGTTGACTATTGTCAACAAAAATATTTGTCAGTAGCAGTAAAAAAAAAAATTATAAAAAAAAATGGATTCTACCTCATTGTTATTTTTTTGAACCCTTTGTAATGATTCTTCGCATGTTCGTACAATACCAGTAAATACTTTCAACTATTTTATTTATTATTACAATTTTAATGTAAATATTTAAATGTCATGACTTGTATGCAATAAACAACCCAGTTAGGTAAACTAAGTTAACTGCGAATGAGCTAAGTTAGTACTCGAATAGGTAAACCTTCAGGCAATGTGTATCTAATTCTGGAAATTCTTTATGACTTTTAAAAAATCTGAGAATGGTTCGTTCAATTTGCTGATTTGTACCAACTCGCGAATTTGTCGCCTGCTTGAAGATTGTCGCCTGCTGTATATTCTGTAAAAATAAATATTTTCTCTACTTTTCTCTATTTACTGCGGATATAAATAAAATAATAATCTTGTAAAATTTTATTGTCTTCAAAATTCTTGGTTTTAATGAAATGTCAAACCAGGCTTTAACATATATTGTAATTATTAGAAGTTTTATATAGTTAAAAATAATTTTGCTCAGTTTTTAAAATATACCCATATAAGGATTCCTTAAAGATTCTTAAAATACAAAAAGAATATGTCTCTCATACTTACCTTCCGTACCCGTCATAGCTTGGAAGTAATTACAATAAAATTATGATTGTTAAAATTAATTGCCAATAAGCGCAGATATTCTGATGGATGACCATTCTGAATACTTCTGAGTGACGCTGGTCAACAGAGGGATGAAGGCTGACGATCTTCGTTTCACAAAAAAATAATTGTCAAAAATATAAGCTGGGAAACAGGCAGCAGCGCTCTTTAGTATAAAAAAAATCACTGGGGTGCAGAGGCAACGGGAAACCACTGCACTATATATTCCCATGAAAACCATGTCCATGGTTCCTCCACAAGGGGAATCATGCACATGGTCACGTTCCTCAGAAATGAGGGAAAGTGAATTAATATCTTATATAAAAATATAGAAACATGTAATCGCTTCACGACTCAATAAAAAACTTACCTTTCACCCAGGATTATAAAGAATCCCAGAATTCATAGATTTTTCTCCAGAAGATTGACTTATCTGGGTACTATATAACCTCAGTCGCGGCTAACTTTCATTATCAAACTTATATATGTTACCTACAAGCTATGACACTGGTTAATATAAATATTATTTCAGTTGGTTTGAAATTTATATTATTGTTTATTCAATGAAGTATGGATAGAATTAGATGAATTAATTCCAATGCGTCAAATACCTACATAAATATTGGTATGGGTCTCTTCCACTTACATTTCTCCTGGTCAGTGTCACGACAAGGCTGACATATCCGATTACTAACTTAGCTCAGTCGCGGTTAACTTACATTTTCGTAATAATATGTATGTATGTTACCTACAAGCTATGACATTGGTTACGTGGTTGGTATGAACTTCGAACATTACGTTTTACATTTACACTATCTTTTCGCATGATGACATTTGTATTGGATTGTGGCTCATAACTGGCTCAGATGTGGCTAACTTACTTTTTGTAATAATATGTATGTTACTTACTGTCAAAGCTATAATAATTTATACGCAATCATATTTTTATGGGTTATAGGAATATGGAATTTACCCATTTGTGTTCAAGTTAAAAAATATTCAAATTTATTTAAAAAGAGATCTAATCTCGTTAAAATATTCGTAAAGTTCGTTAGTAAAAATTTCTCCTGATTTTATTTATTATGAACCCAATGGAGATTTTATGGCGGAATTGCTTATATGGGTCAATATATTCACGCACCATACATTCCGATGAAAAATGCGTCGACGCCATAAAATCAGCTACAACTTTACGGCCCCAGAGGTCACACCATTCCTGAATTAATTTCCGATTTAATTGACATCCCGCAGGGCAATTAGCCTAAAACAAAGCTCGGTCGTCCCATATTTGGCGATATTGCCAGCATTCGTCAGATTCCAGCGGGGATGCCGGTGATGGGTCGCTCTCGAAAAAAAAATGTTGTATCAAAGGCACGAATACCAGCCTCTTATAAATTGTTATAATTACAACATATTTCACACGGCCCCCACTTGCCCAATACCAGTATTTATAAATGCCCAGGTATAATGTTGTAGAGTGGATGCATTAGGCACAACGTGGGAAATGTTTGATCACCATTGGGCGAATATGGTTGCTGTTGGCCGGGCCATTGACGATGAGTTATTAATAATGACTAATGAATTTATTTGAAATCAATACATTGCGTGATTGAGACTATACATATCGTATTATTGAGACTTATATGCAAGGATTCGTTTATATCTGAGATTCTCAATATTTTCCAAAGGAAAACCTTAAAAGAAAAGTGAAACTACTTTACTGACAAATATTTCGATGATTTTCTCCTCTCAATATTTTTTATATATTATAAAAATGAGAGTTCCATTGCTAAAACTATTTTTTATTTTTATTTCTACGTATTATTCACCGTTATTACGATATAATATTCATCCTGTATTCTTCTGCTCCTGTATTCGTCGAAGCTTCTTCCCATTCCTGAAAAATGGGAAGAAGCTTCGACGCATTGTGGGCGCGCCTTCCAAATGGCTAAATTGTGCGGAGCACACATGCGCCGGGGTGCAAGAGGGTAAAATTTAAAATACTTAATAAAATGCATTTCTTAAATTCGACATTAAATAATATATTATATCTTACCCCTACCGGGTGAAAAATTAAAAACATCTCTCACTCTCTCATATATTACAATAATATTGTGTATGTGTTCAGTAAACCTTCTTAATAATCCAAACCCAAACTATTACCCTAACACCCTACAACCTAATCCCTAATTATTAAAAAAAAGTACCCAAACAACCAAAATCGTTTTTTTTAACCACAGAACCAGTATGCCTTGGGAAGGAAACCCCTAAATTGTTGACCGATAAAAGGTATAGTCTCGATACTTTCGCTCCTCTTCTTTCTTTTTAGGGAACCCTCTCTTTCCCTTTGAATGAAGTCTTTCCCTTAATGAAAAGAATGACTTATGACTTATGACCTAGAGAATAGGAAAACCAATACCGAGGCAAACACGTTCTCCTTACCCGGACATAGTCAGGCGGATTAAAATTCGATACCAAATAATGGCCAAGAGAGGGAAACTTTACACAAAAATTTGCATACCAAGACGGCTTAGTTCCCCGCGTTATGGACATAAAATAAGAGCCGTCAATAACATGTGAAACTCAGGTTTCTTTGGTTTCGACTATCATTCGAGAGTCTGTTAAGGACCATACGCACAGCGAGTGAGCGCCTCGTGGCTAGAAAATGATGATGATGATATAAGTAATTGCCCATAGTTCGTTTTTTCAAGAACAAGAAGATTAGAAAATGCGCAGGTGTGAGTATATAATGTAACTGATTACGATTGAGCTATTTTAAGTAGGGTAAAAATAAAATATAAATAAATACAGGGTTTTTACGTCAATTACACCCTTTTGCAAATCAAATACATCATTTTACAAATCAAATACCCCCTTTTGTATATTAAATCCACCCTTTGCATTTCATACACCATTTGCAAATCAAATTGACCCATTTTCTATTGAAATGTCTATTGAAAAGATTGAAACAATTTGATTTGCAAAAAGGTGTATTTGATTTGAAAACGGTGTATTTGACGTAAAAATCCTGTATATTTATTTTTATATAATCAAAAAACATTTTATTGTCATATTTATTTCAAGATGGGGAGCTAAAATGTATTGTATGTTATTGGTTGTTTAAAGGGATGCATGAAATAATTTCTCTGTCATAGATCATAAGCGTTTTTGATTTTTAATGAAGAAATACAAAGGTTCAAGATAAGAATTTCAAGTAATAATGTTAAATATTTAAAAAAAACGGATTATTAATATTTGGATATAAACAACATCATATTGATCAATCAGCTTCTATGATGAGCACGGTCTTTTACAACCTATTTATATTCGCATAAAATAAAAAAAAACACGCAAAGACGTCGTTTTGCTAAGATAGGATCGCTGAAAGAGAAAAACGCCGTATTAAAAATGAGTATTTCAGAAGTGCTTTGTATATTAAATAAGATGATATATTTAAATAAAAATATTTTTAAAAAAATACAGACATAACTTTTATCAACACAAACATGCCTTTTTTTATTTCCATAAGTTAAAAAAATATTTTTGTTGAAAACCACTGATCTATGGGAACGCCTTTGTGAAAAAATGTTTCTCAGTATTAATTTAATTAATATTGCATAATTATCCGTAATTTATATTTTTAGATGTAACAGACAGTTAAAAAAATTGCACACACGTATTACAAATGTCGATTATAATAATTGAACGTAAATAAACCATGAACTTGTAACTACCAACCCGAAAAAAAAACCACTGCTCGTTCAATTAACACAGTTAACTGGTTGGCTGATACGCTTTTTTTAACACAATTACTGACCGCTTTCTAATTATAGTGAATAATTCGGCGTAACTTGATCGTTCAATTTTTACACAGTCATCCCGAAATATTATTTTTTTCCACCACAGAACCCCGTATTACCAAAAGTGTTCATTTTTTATCCGGTAACCATACGAGCATTCGATTAGTGAGATATTAATTTATATTTTCCCATCGCCCCGATGAGAATCCGACGTATTGACCCTAACAAATTTTCCGGTACGTGCATTATTTATAATGATGCATAAGACACACAAAGAGCTGGGGTCCTTTGTGACCCGCGGTCACATTGTCCGTTAATTAATTAAGTCGGGTCTCGCAGGGGTCGGCACCTGTCGGCCGGATTGACGGCAAGTGGGTCGCTGAGACCACTTACTGGCTAAACCATTGACAGCTCTGTGACAGTTGCCTGAAACGACGCGCATTCAACTCTGCGCGCTTGATCGACGGATCAAATGAAAATTAATTGCCGACTGAAACTAGCCTGATGGACGGGATAAAAAAATGAATAATGACAATTGCATAGAAAAAAGTTAAAGACTTTGCGCACAATGCAGAAATGAGCGTGTGAGTCTGTCGTGGCGAGCCTAAGAAAACGGTTCGAGGCTTTTTACGAGGCTTTGAGCGGGGGCGGAGTCCGGCGAGGCCACGCCCATCAGGCTCCGCCTACACCCACACCCCGCGACACGAGTAACTCTCGATGCGATCACAGATTTTCTATTGTCATTATTTTAAAGAAATAACAGTTTTTTTTAAATGTTCATGATTAATATATATTATAAATAACAGCTCACTAACTCTGCTAATACCAAAATAATTAAATTAATAACATCATAGTCAGTAAATGCATAAGAAATATAATTATATTAATTTTAATCTTATTTTTTAAAAGCACTTCTTTTTAAATTTGATTATTAATCAATACATTTAATAACAATTAATATTATTTTATTTCAGTTTGTTTTTTTTATCTAATAATAATATTACATCTTAGCTTTGAAGACTATATTGATTCTAGTTAACGTCAAGAAAATTCGAAAGATTTTAAATATCTTAATGTTAAAATATTATTTTTACGACGAACAAAAATAAAGAAAATAAATCTAGATGAGATCTGTACAGTGGTTCAAACATGGAAAAAGTTTTTTATTCCCCCCATAACGATATCGAAGAAATATTAGAGGACAATGCTTATGACGATGAAGAGCTAGTCGTTTCACATCAAAAACAATAGAGAAAGGCTTAGGATTAGCTGATAAATTAGATCATTTTATTATAGAAAATTATACTTAGATGGAGAAAAGCCTAAACTTCGAGAAATAATTATAAAAGTCTTTAGTTCCTCATTAAATTATCCCAAAATATTGACGAATCTTCGAGTAATACTAATCTAAAATTGACATACATTAAGAGTCGAATAAATAGGATTATAAATAAATAAATAAAAGTACAATATAATTTTCTATTTATTTATTTAATTATAATGGATGGTATAACGGAAAATCCATATCACCACTCACCCATATAAAGATTCTAAAGATGCAAGAGGAATGAATCTCTCACACCAATATTCTCCCAGTGTCAAACCACGAAACTGATTATTTTAAATATTATTTTAGTTGGATTAAAATTTATATGATTTATTCAACAAAGGTTAGATGGCTTTAAATTAATTAATTCCAACGCCCAACTACTTACATGAATATTTTTATAATATGCGACGGTAATGTGTCTCTTCCACTTACACTCCCCCTGGTCAGTGTCACGACAAGGCTGACATTTTCGAGTACTAACTTAGCTCAGTCGCAGCTAACTTACATTATCGTAATAATATGTAAGTATGTTACCTACAAGCCATAACACTGGTTACGTGGTTGGTATGGACTTCGAACCTTTGAATCTATGAACACGGTTTTACATTTACACTATGTTGCGGCGAATGTTTTAGACTTATCTTTAAGGCGTGCGATGTTGGTCTCCCGGCCCAAAGAGGAGTCCGCCCCTCCGTGAGGCTAGCGGATCAACCTACACCAGGATTACGTAGCCAACAATGTTGTTCTTAGCGTGCTCCGAAATGTAAAAGCCATACGAAATCATCATCATCATCATCGTAATAATATGTATGTTACCTACAAGCCATGACACTGGTTAAATAGTTGTAGCTACATTTTTTTTTATATTAAAGTTAAAGTGAAATTGACAAAAATGATTCAATCAAGCGAAGCATTCACGGGGTCGATGTTTGCACAACCTCTAGGCCGCCATTAGCCCCGGCCGGCC
Source organism: Philopotamus ludificatus (assembly GCA_022495035.1). Taxonomy (NCBI): domain Eukaryota; kingdom Metazoa; phylum Arthropoda; class Insecta; order Trichoptera; family Philopotamidae; genus Philopotamus; species Philopotamus ludificatus. Next base: position 44,174 of record JAGXCT010035729.1, on the reverse strand, counting down.
ATCATTTATAAAAATGTTCCATCCATCACAGAGGAGCATTTCTATGAAGCAATTCAATTGAAGTGGCCCTATTGTTGAATGTTAATAGCTTAAAAAAGTGTGTGATAGAGTGGAGAGAGAGAGAGAAAGACAGAGAGAAACAGGCATCGGATGCGCGCGCGCACGTGTGTTTGAGATTAATTAACTTATAAGGTGGTGGCCGGGACGCGGCCACAATGGCCAACCGAGCACCTGATGATGATTGTCGGTGTAATTGGAAACGTTGGATATGGCACGGTCTCCTCGCGATATTTGGACGGGCCAGTAATCACCGAGACCACCGGCGAGCACCGCTGATTGAATCCGGCGAGTGGACGTGACGCTGGCCAGTACCTCTGGCCCGCACTCCGAGACAATCGCCGATCAATTGTCGTGATTAGGTCGTCGTCGGTGTCGGGGATAACGGGCATCTGGGCCACGCATCCATGTAATTTGGACGTTTTTCCTGCGTTGGCGAGAGATCAACGGTTCAAAGTGACCAATTACAGTCTTTCGGATTCTGTTTGTACTAATAATGCAATACTGTAAATAATAAAAAAAAATAAGTATTTTAAGCAAATTCTAGAAAATGGTCAAGAACCCTGGTGTAAATAATTTTCCGCACCTCGTAACCGATGTTTATTATCACGGACAGTGCAAAAAAATACTGGTTTCATCGATAGAGAACGCTGAACTCTGGGTCCGATTGAAATAAATCAGATAAAATCAATAATCGAATATGCTCGATCATGGTATCATATGCGAATGTATCTAATAAACGTATTTATTTTTTTTAACATGGATATTTAGACAATTAAACAAGTTTTTTAGATTTTTTGATAATATTTTTTTAAAAAAAATATTTTTAGACCATTTTGAGCTATTAGAAAAAAAAACTTAAATTTTGTGTCAATAGTTCATCGTATTTTTATATATTTTTTAAAATTAGGGTCTATTATATAGATTTATTTTCATAAAAACAATGCGTGATTGGCCTTACAGAATAACCCAGGTTGCCATTTACGCATAAAAACCTAATAAAAATGTGAAAAAAATAAAATTTGTAAAAATAACGAAGAGAAAATAATTATAAAATCTCATATCATGGCCAAAAATGTGCGAGACGATTGAGCAATGCCCATTTTTCTCTTCGTCTCATAATTTGGTCTGAGATTATAAAATCTCATATGAGGTGGCGCCCATAAGGGCAACTCGCACATTACAAAGGGGTTATGCACTGCACCAACCAATAGCTCAAAAAAGTGCTTTGCCAAGTAAATCGACCTTCCTTTCTCGAGGCTTATATATCCTAGGCAGCCTTGTACTAATGCGCTGGGGTATAAACTTGGGTAGGATCCAAACTCCCTCATGTAGAGATATCTAAGAAATTTCTTCTGTATCTTCTCTACTCTGAGGGAATTCGAGATGTCATAAGTCGCCCATAGAATGGAACCTGATTCAAGCAAGCTCCGAATCAATGTATCGTATAGCACTCGTATGACTTAGATGCTACGTATGTGATGAGAATTTCTCAAGACGAAGCCCAACATTCTTGACGATCTCATACACACGTCCGATACATGTAAACTAAATTTTAACTTAGAATCAAACAAAATACCCGGATCTTTAACAGACGAACCCTTAGGAAGAGTTACGTTCCCAAGTCTGTAATTAAAGATGATGGGATCCTTTGATCTAGAAAATGTATATTCTATGTCATGTCTAAAATATATGGATGTTTAACTAAATTAACGAGTATGTACAATAAAGACAGCGCTTTACAGTAAATTCAAATTACCATAAAACATTGTTCAGAATATGAAAAGTTAAAAATACTTATTTTCTTTTATAATTACTGAAAAAATTAAATTATATTAAATAATAAGCAAATAATTTATTATATTACATTTAGCTATGAAATACATTATTTGAATATGCATGTATTATTTATTTAAATATACTTTTTGTTGAGCAATTGACTTTTTTTTAAACATTTTTATCGTTATTTTACCTAAAATAACTTGTAAATCATTTATCCAATGTATGATTTTTCATGTTATTTGTCAGCTTTTTATTTACAGACGTTTATTTTTATTTAAACATAAATAAATTTATTTATGTGGCTATAGATCACATAACAGAAAATCCAAAGCGCCACTTATCGGATTCAATAAAGATTCTAAAGATGCAAGGGGTATGAGTTTCTTATATTTACATTCCCATAATTCATAGGTTCGCCGGAGGATTAACCTATTCAAGTACTATTTTATCTCAGCCCAGACCTATCCATGTACTAACTTAACTTTTATTATAATGATAATAATATATATTTAACCTTGAAGTCGTTTACACAAAAAAATATTTTATTTTAAAATTAATAGATTAATAATCGAATCCGTTAAAAAAACAGATATAATTATCTGGGTAAACAAAATTAATCCTATTACTATAGACAGTTATACTGTTATTAAGAATATTGACCAATTAAATTGGTAAAAATTAATCTTGTCCATAAAAGCTGGTAAAATTGGACTGGTCAGGGTTTAGAAGAATCGAAACATTAAGCTAGGATTCTGTTCATAAACAGCTAGAGGTTGTCGTTTTTTTCATCCAGGATTCATAAGTTGAAGACATGTCATGTTCTCTCAGTTCTGACATGAGGCATCGATGACGAAGAAGAATTTGCACCATATTATTAAATAATATACATGCATTATATTATAATTAAATTTATATTATCCAGGCTCTGAATGTCGTTATTATAATTTCCCAACATTGTTACTGATTGTCCTTCATTACCCTCCCGCCGGACAGTTTTCTTGGAAATGATCAAGGATCATCATCCGGATTCTTGCTACTTATGAACCATTTCACGCCGAGAAACGTGTGATTGTTTAGTTAAAAAAGGTAATGTTAAACCATTTACTAATCTCAATCTGGCCAGTGCATAGTTTCTATAATCGAAGATCACGACGCCGTACTAATCGATTACTCCGAACACGATTTGTATACGCCGTAGCTTCGAACAGGTCTCAACTTTCAATAGTAAATATGTTTTAATAAACAGTATATTATTACTGGTCACAATGCGAACAGATCCAACGGCCCGATAGCCACACAGCATCCAGATAACATCTGCAAATTAATTTAACGTAACGTTTGAATCGCCCCTCGTATGTATACGAGATCACAATATTGTTGATTGCTAAAAAATTAGTTGCGGGTCAGCGCACGTGGCACTGGTGGATCGAGAATGCGAATCAAATCTCATCACAATGGACCGAATTTAGAAAGAAAATCGTGTCATTAAATTGTATTTATTTTCGGGAGAATGTCCACGTCAATCAGATATTATTTATAGTATCCTAAATTTTACTGCATTGATAATTTATAGATATCTTCAATAGTATTATAAATATTCGTCGGGCATAGCCCTCTGCGACTTCTTCCTATTTCCAAAATCCGCGAAACCCTGTATTTTTTAAATAGTATAAATTATTTAATAATACTAAGAATATTTAATTGCTACTAATTTATATGTAATTATAATTAAAAAAAATATTTCGATAGTATTAATCAAAAAAATCAAATATTATATTCTAAAATAATCCAATCACTCTCTTATTACATTATATACTATTATCAACCTATTCCCTAATTAACATATCGTTCCACTAACTATTTTTTCTTATCAGTAGTACCATTGTCCCTTGGGAAAAATATTCCCTAACAACTGAATATAAGTTAGGATTACGTAATAGAGATACCGTTGATTAGCCACATAACTAAACATTTTATGGTTAGCAATGTTTTGTCTATAAACCAAACCAATCAAAATCAACCCTTACAAATTACAATAAAAGTCGACAAAAATTCACTTCTTCTCTGATGTTTTTTCAATCAATTATTTAATTTTCTCGCCAGTAGGTTCTTAAAACCCTGAGAAGGTAAACCTTTAAAGAAAGGTCGATAATCGACTTTAATACTTTTGATTCGTCTTCCTTCTTACTAAAGGGGAGGTCCCTTTAGTAAGGTACAGTACTTTGGAAAGGTCTTTCCAATGATGATTGATATTACGCAACAAAATTAATTTTATTGTACTCAATTTTTTTTCAGTCGTGAAGCGATTACATATTATTATATTTTTATAGAAGATGGAAGAAGAGGAACGTAACCATGTGCATGATTCCCCTTAGCTATGGATTATATTATATTACCCCGGAACCCTTAGAGAAGAGGAAAGCTAATACTGAGACACACAGTAAGAAGGGTAAATCCGATACCAGCGTTGTTGTATGATATATACGTCCAATGCCAGCAATGGCCAAGAGAAAAAACTTCTTTATAAAAATACTCCATACAAATTAGTATGAGCTTAATAAAACCGAATATTTTTTTAATTCAAGAATAAAATTAGGGTAATTTATAATTAAAATAAACGCTAAATTCATTAATGAATCTTATTAGACATTTTAATTTATATGATCTAATTATTTAACCTTTTGTTGCTTCTAAAAAGGTAGAGTGTGTACTTTGGACATAATTCGTGGAGCAAAGTATCGCCTACTACAGACCATCATGGAGGGAAAATTGGAAGGAAAACGGTGATTGGGAAGAAAGAAGCTCTGAAATTGTTTCAGCTCGCGAAAAATCGTAAAAAATATGGAGAAAAAACAAAAACAAGGCATCTGAAGAAGAAGAAGTGGAATAAAAATATTTGTAGTTATACATAATAATTAAAGAAGAAAATATTAGAATATTATTATGTCCTAGAATATATTTTAAATAACAATTTTTGGAGGTATAGTTTCATAGTCCTTTTTTATTTAATTTCGTTCAAGGCTAATGTCATAACAAATTGACATTTTCTTCCATTTTGATGACTTCTTGGTGACATATTTTAATTGTCTTATTAGATACAGTGACATTAATTCCATCTTTCTCTTTAAAAATATCAAATATTTCATGAAATCAGTCGTTAATGATAAAAAAAATGTATCGTTAATTTGTTTAAAAAATTATCCAAAAATTCTTTACGTTTTTTAAAAAGAAAGAAATCGAGGTTAATGTATTGCTTAATGATTTTCTTAATTGCATATAAAACGGCAGCTCATTTCGAACATGTCCAGTCGCAGCATTGTTGCAATCGCTGAATTACAAGATCATTTATCAGAGCGGCCATGATTAATTCCCCCGTTCCCGGGTCGTCTGTTATTTTGGCACCCGAGTGAGACTTCTGTATAATCAGTGAACGATTTGCGGGAACGAAACCTTTTGCACTTCAGCGTTATAATTGCATAAAATTGCCTAGAATTAATACAGGGCCGCGGTCGAGCGGCTCACTCAATTATTTGGTTTAATGCACGAGCCGCGATTAGTCGGTCGACTAACAGCCGTGGCCCGTTTTTTCTCAGAGGGCACCCGGGGCGACAAAAAACCATTACTGAGTTAGCAGCTCGACTAATCCCCGAACTGTACACACTGGTACAATGCGGATGGTCATGGCGGATTACCGACCAGTCCGGTGCAGGGCCGTCATTACCGGGGACTGATCTTCGATAGCCACGGGGGAAAATGGCGCAATTTCCAACTTTCTACCCACCCGACGAACGGGATCCGAGAAATGGCCAGAAATTAAAATGGCTATCACGCTTGGAACGGATGATGAAGGACTGGATCCACCGGATCGGCCATATGAGAAAATAATAAGCGGTCGTTCGGCTCGTGATGCCTGGAGACAGCTGCTTAATCAACATCGAGAAGTGAAAAGCTCCAGGATTGACGTTAATTAATTAACATTTTCCCCCTGAATTTATTGCATTACTTTTTTTAAATAAAAACTGTCAATGAAGTGATTTGTTATGTAAAGCCTATTTTTAGATAAATTTATACAGCTTCAAGTCAATTCACAACGACATCAAAACAGTTTTTTTTCCAATTTTCTGACATATTTAAACATTTTTTTTCATCTTTTGAAATACTAAAGAAGTTTTCTTTTTATCAAAATCCATAATAATAGGACAAATCTTAGATGTTCTAAGAATTCTGAAGATTTTTAACCTTTCTTCATATCAAAAAATCAAATACCACTTATTTTTTTCAAATTAATCTAATTGACAAACCAAAACATTGAACACCGAAAAAAATATCCGTGATAAAAAGCGAAGAAGCGCTGCTTTTATCACTTAACTGTATTTCGATCATATAAGAAAATCTAACCATGAAAAAAAAATCAGTGTAAATCCAGGTATCTTATACATACATTAGTTAGTCGGAAGGAAATAGTTTAATACAGTTTGTCTCCAACTCTAACATAACAGGCCTCGGAATAATTGTTTTATATAGCTAGGACCCTTCTCCAGTTAGAATTAATAATCAAGTGCATTTCCAAAAGATCTTGGATACCAGGATCGCTTCAGATTGGCAACTCCATATGCGGCTGGATTATAGAGCGTAGTATATTGGCTAATGCAATATCTCTGTCAAATTAAACATCCATTATCAACCATAAATACTTAGATTGTCAGGTTCAAAAGAATTCTAAAAACGTCTGTTTCTCAAAGATGAGGTAGAACTAAACCCTCTGATACAAAAAAATAAGATTAGTTCTACAAAACACTTTCAAAAAAAAAATGCACATTCACAAAAAAATACACAAAAGAGTAACAATAACAAAACCTCTATTCCTTAAGTTCCAGAAACAACCCCGATCCAATTGGCCCCAACTGTTAAAAAATATATATCTGAAGACTTTTAGAAACTCGTATTTTTTTGCAGAAAGTCGATACTGTCAATTTATTATAGTGGACGAGTATGGATGTGAAGACCTTCTGTAGATCGATTAGACGATATTTTTATCCAAAGTACTGTAAAATTTGGGGGAATATGTGTAATGATTTTGGGTCCAATTTGTAAGTATCGAAAAATGTATTGCTGTTTTAAAAGATGGATTTATGCCATTGTTTCACATCACCTTTGAAAAAAATCTATCACGTTCATCAAGTCTCCATACTTTGCCTCGGCCTAAACAATCTCCAGATATAAACCCAATCGAAAACGTTTGGCAAGTATAACAAATAAATATGCACAAAAAAACCAAAAATCCTGCAGTATAACAAGTTAATAATGTTTTTAACTGAAAAATGGACTAAAATCACACAAGACACCATAGTTCATTGGAGAGATGCCATGCACAGCAGGATTAAAATATGTCTGCATTAAAAAGGGGGATTGACTGAATATCAATTGCATAAAAAAATATTTGTATTAGGTTTAGGTTAGGTATTAGGTGCTTTAAAAAAAATACAAAATTATATTATTCTATTATGTATTCACCACTGTTAAATATAAACTTATCCCATCTTATTGACAACTTATCAATCCCCTCCTCAAAAAATTTTTGGTGGGTTTGGACAAAAAAAAAACAAGGACCTGATTGACTTGCTCGCTCATCATTAATGAAAATTTTTCCATTAAAAAAATTCTGTAAGGAACAGAAAAGGTGGTATCCGTAGGAGCAAGATCTGGGGTCACTTTTACCGTATGTGGTCTGGCGTTATCGTGTAACAGGATAACACCTTTCCGATTGACGAGTGCAGGACGCTTTTCCAATAGTTTTTCATAAACTCTTTGCAGCTGCTGAACGTATGTATCGGCAGTAATCGTTTCGTTGCGCTTCATCAGCTCATGGTGGATTATTCCTCGACGATCTCAATATACACACAATAAAGTTTTCTTGCGATGAATATAGGTTCCAATAGGGGTTGATTGATCCTCATCCAACAATTGTCTTTTGCGGCCAATATTTTCATGAGTGATCCATTTTTCATCGCCTGTTATTGTCCTGTCCAAAAAAAGCTCAATTTTATACCGCGAGAGGAGACTTGTGGCAATAGACATTTGGTCTAGCTTATTTCGGGAACTGAGATTATATGGTAAAATACCATACCATTTGCCTAAAATGCCTTGTCATTTGACGTGGATTTTGTTTCAATATCGCATTTAAAATGTCGTTTTCGAAGTCGGAAGGGTGACCCGCTCTTGGTTCATCTTCCAAAGATCCATCTCCGGAAAGAAAATTCACAAACTGCCTGATCGGTTATCAGGCTTTCACCGAATACACTGCATATCTTTTCGATCGTCGCTCTAGCACTAGTGCCATGTTTAAATTCCTAAAGCATCACATGACGAATATGCACTTTTTGATTCTTCATTTTAAGGCTTCGGAATAACACCACTGTAACGTACACCACACTAAATAGTTATCAAATGACTGACAGGCCACTTATCTATCTAGTGAAAACAAAAATCGAGTAAATCCAAACAACAGAAACTGTCTACCTGTATCGGAAGTTATTTATGACTCAACCTAATATTATGAAACGTCTATTTACTATTTATAAAAGTGTATTGAAACCTTGATCTTACGTTATTCGAGGAAAAAACCTTGGACCTTCCAAAAAATCCCTGATAATTACAGGATTATTTAACAATTGTTTTCCGAGATTTATAAAAAAAAGAAAGCTGAATGCTCGAATGATAATAATATATACTAATGATTATATTTCAAGCTCATTAATTATATTTTCCTTTCGCTTATTTTATGTAAACCACGTATTTATTTAATATGGCGTTTTAAGATCAAGTATTATATTATACTTTGTGAAATTATGCATTATCTGGGAGTGAAAGTGTATTAAAAATTGTCAGATAAATCTTTATAATCATTTTTCGAATAAATTTGCAAACAAACACCATACCCAATCATTATCCATATCAAACCACACCTGGCACATTCTAATTTCAATAACCACCCAATGATCCGGTAGTAGAAATCGCGGCCCAGGGCGCGCCAATAATGACGCGGCCCCGCCGATCGCGCTCCAAATTTGTGACACAAACATTATTGAAATCCAATCCGGCAATTACGGCCGATCGGGAAAACACATAGATCTGGATCATTGATCAATGCGATAAATCAATTTATCGAAATGACCTAAGTATAGAGGCGAGCGGGCCGGTAACGGAACGGCGGCCGCCACCTGTGTAATTTGCGATTTTAGCGTTAACTCGGCCCATCACGTTTCAGTTGCGACACTAAACACTGCACAGGATGTACGCCATGGCTCGATTTAAATATTTTAATAAATTAATATTTAATTTAAAAAATATTAATAAAAAAATCCGATAGTAAACATCAATAATTCATTGAAAAATAATTATGAATATTATCAACAAATCTTTAATTAAAAAACCCCTCTCGTAATTGGACACAATGTAAGTAAAAGCACTGATGATTCAGAATAAAAGCTCAGTTATATAATAATAGCAAGGAATCTCAGTTAAAATGTCACTACATTAAAATCAGAGTGTCTTGATTGTTTAAAAAATAATTAACCACCAAGTTTCTCTTAAAATTAAATAAGAGAAAGTATCAGCACAAGGATTCCCAACCAGTGAAGAACGGCAGATTATAATATATTACATATATAAATGTGTTTGGATTTGAAAGAACTATAAAGGCGAGAGATATTGAATTAAAGAAAGACGTTCCAATTTTTTTTAAATCTTTTGTGAACTTTTGTTAAGAAAAAAATCGTGATTTCAAGCTTGCATGAAAGTTCGAGCTCTTATGTGTTTAAGTCACTGGATAATGGGGTCCAGGTCGACGTTATCTATAACGACTTCAAAAAGGCAGTGATAAGGTTGATCACACTAGTTTTATTTATAAATTAGATAGTTTGGGATTTTCGGACAATCTCTTACAAATTTTTTTCACTTATTTAAAGGAAAGGAAACAGTACGAGATATATGACTCCGTGTCTATGATGCAACTTCTGGAATCCCAGAGGGTTCTAATTTGGGAACATTATTATTCGATCGACATACAGCATATCTTTTCTTGTAATTTTTCACTCTTTGCAGATGACTTTGCAGATGATGTATTTGAAAATGTCATGAAATGACATTTTTGAGAAGAATTTCTAGCTTTTGATTACATGCTTGGGAACGTAACTCTTCCCAGACAGTCGTCAATCAATGATTTGGGAATTATGTTCGACCTTAAATTTAGATTCAATTCACATGTATACGAGGTATGTAATAGAGCTTCAAGAAGGTTGGGCGTTTTCTCTTGAGAAATTCTCATTACATATAATACATTGGTTGGGAGTTAATTTTAATCAGGATCTATCATTTGGACACCATATAAAATAATTGAATATCTTCAGGCTAGAGAAGATACAGAAGATTTTTTTTAGGTATCTCTACTCTCTCGAGAAAAGAAGGTTAATATACTTGGCAATGCACTTCTTCAAGCTATTGGTTGGCGCAGTACGTAACCCCCTTGTACTGTGCGAGTTATTGCCTCCTCACTACCAACGATCTTGTTCGCGTGTGCTTTTTCTTCCGCCAAATGCGAGGACAGGTGCACTCAGAAACTCTGAGGTAACCAGAACTATTACTCTGCTCAACCTGGTCGAATATGTAGATATATTTGATGTCAAATATAGCCGTTTTTTAAAAATGTATCTCTTTATTGTAATATATGCTGTTTTTTTTCATGTTATTATTATTATTTTTCATGTTATTATTATGTTTGATGCGTGATTGGCGACCAGGGTTATTCTATAATGCCAATCACGCATTGTCTTTATAAATAAATAAATAAATATAAATGTTCGATGGCTTTTAAGTGGAAACGTAACTGTGCTAGTATTTGAGCTTAGAGATGACCTTTTTATTTGATGTTTTTAAGGGAAGTTTGACTTCTCAGCCTGGCTAAATGAATAGATTATGCGCCTTGTCTATTTAATGGACATTTTTCAGTTAAGTAATGAAAATATCATAAAACTTACAGATGCATCGAGAGCTTTTATGAACAAGATCACAAATTGGAAGGAAAAAGTAAGGTTAAACAATGTTGCAACGCGTAAAACATTCTCATAAACTCTTGATGAAAAGGGCAAAGGACAAGATCTTCCAGAATTTTTAGGAAATAAAATCTTGCAGTATTTTGAAGCATTGAAAAATGAATTTACTGAACTACTATTTTCTGAACCCCGGCGATTAATCTGAGATAGATTTAGTTTGCAATCTATTTATATTATTTATTGAGAACGATTCTGATGATTGTCAGTGTTCAATAAGAAATAAATTGCATAATTGAGCCAATATGTGCGATTCCTACCTAAAAGTGGCAAAAAGAGCTGTTTGCATATTACTACCATTCGTGGCAACATATCTTTGCGTAGTGAGAATTTTCAACATTGTTGGAAATTAAACAAAACAACGAAATAGACTGAATGCTAAAAATGACAATTTATCGTCACATAAAATTAACTTAAATAAAAAGTAATCCTACTGTAAAATTTTGTTCATTGAAATATGCTTCTGTAATTTTAGTCAGTCAAGTAATTAGTAAAAAATCATCTCAATAAATTAATGATATTATTGTACATAACCTTATATTCTAAACCAGTGCTTCCCAAATTATGGGCCGCGGCCCTCTGGGGGGTCGCAGGATTCTGCGAAAATTCAGTACAAAGTACAAATATTCATTTATAAATATATTAATAAATTATATAATATTTAATGAATGTATATATTTAAGTCTGTTAAATAATAACACATATTAGAACATATTTATATACACAACAACAACAAACAACAACAAAAGGAATAGATTAATCGATTAAATAAGTTATTAATGAAGAATTCATCAATATCTCGACTTGAAATGGTTGGAATAAAAAAAAAATAAGGACAAATAAGAAAAAAATAAGAACAAATAAGAAAAAAATAAGAATAAATAATAATAAAATAAGAATAAATAAGAAAAAAAAATAAGAATAAAAAAAAAAAATAATGACAAATAAGAATAAATTAGAAACAAGATTATTTAGCATTTTGTGCAAAGAGATGTATTCAGTGCACAGAGTTTTACTGTATCATAGTGAAGTACGATGGCTTCTACGATGTACGAAAATGATTTTGTTCTGAATATAAATGTGTATTATAATTGTAACAATTATTGCCAAATAATCTTAATAAAACTATAAAATATTTTTTTTAGGCGGGGGGCGGGAATTAATTCTTTCAGATTTAGGGGGCCGTGGCATGAAAGTAATTGAGAAGCACTGTTCTAAACAATGTTGAAGAATGTAATTATAATTAGTTTTATTATAAAAAAATAATAAAATGAATAATACAGTATTTTTAATTTATTTAATTCAATTCAAATGATAAAATATGTTTTAATAAAAAAAAAAAAATTTATTACTTGTTACGAATTCTTAAATTAAGTATTAAGTTCACTTTAAGTCGAATCCATGAGTGATTCTTATTATATATATTTCAACAAATTTATCAAAGGAAAACTCATTGAGAAAATGAATAAGAAGCATCTATAGGATTTGATCTGATATCCGATTCAATAAAATATTGTTTTTTAAATTAAATAAAAATAAACTTGTCGGACCCACGATTTAACAAAAAATAAAACAGAAAAAACAAAAAATCTATTAATATTCTTCATTCTTAATCTTTCTTAAGCTATCATAATATGCTGAAAAATGGAAAAGTATACAGTTTTTTTTTTAATATTTATAATATTTATAAATATTAGTTATTCTACGCCCTGGCATAAATAATGTACTGAACAAATTTACGACACAAAAGCGTCAACAACAACATAATCGTTATAGTTCACTTAACGGGTTAATTATAGTCTCCCGTAAATTACCACTCACGTGCCAATGTATTCAGCAATTTTCCATAATAGACTTGCATACAATATATTAATTTGCATACCAATACAATAAACCTAAATTGTATATACTACATTCTATAATTTACGATTTCAATCACTCTCTATATATTTTGTGAACGCGTTTAAAAATTATGCAAACTAATATCGAACATAGATTTCTATTTATTTTGATTATATTTCAATTATTTTTTAATATAAATAAGGATTTGTTGGCTTCAACCCCTGTTTGACAACCCCTGCCGATGCAATGAAACAAAAAGCACTGGTGGGTGCACTTTACTTTTATAGCAGTGCAATCCGTGCGTTGCGAAATATCACATAACGGTGCTAATGAAGACTACGCTCATCTCACGAAGCCCCTACAAGGAATATTCATCTCTATAGACGATGAGATCCTCGGGCGCTGCTTCCATATTCCATTGCTCTCGCTCGCTGATTGAATCTGTTCCATGGGAGGTCTTCATGGACTGGCCATTCACTTTTTTTCGCCTTTGGGTCCGTCTTTGAATCACGACTTGGAGAATTATATATTTATTACTGGAATTCCATTACGGCATTATATCGACGAATACGTACCTGGGCTTTGTGTAAGCGTTAATATTTATCACTGTTTGTCTACAGCTGCCCAAAGAAACACAATCGTAAATCATAAAATAGCCTAAGTGCACACAAGTACGGAATTCTGAGAAACATCAGAAAATTCGTTCAAATCTAGCGTGCGATTAACATTTTTTTTTCAGTTAAAAAATGCGTAATATACACCGTAATACTAAAATTCAGAGAACGTATAAAAACTCTATTATCTATTATAAAAGATTTGTTCTCAGAAACTAACGTTCGAATCGAGAATGATACACTGAATGATTTTAATTCGATAAAATACTCGGAAGCGATTTCTATGGACTTTTTTGTGATTCAAAGTCAAAGAAATCCTTTCACTAATTAAATTGGGAATTTTCTCGATTCGCATTCGTCACGAATTAATGATGGAAAACAAAAAGTGATCGTGATCCAGAATCGACGCAAATTGAACTGGAATCGGTGATTTCGGAAAAAAATGTCGGGGAAAATTGAGATGTCACAACATGGAAACAAATGTCGTGACAGGTCGGCGCCATTGATCTATTAGCCATGGTACTGAGTGACGGTTGCATGGTGTACCAACGATTTAAGAGGAACGTTCGAATAGATATTTCATTTTTTTTAAATAACCATAGATTTTATATTACATATATTTTTCACGAAGATACATTTTTTATGATAATTTTCATTCCATAAATTGTGTTAAGAACAAAAATCTGTACAAAACAGTAATTGATCAGAATTCTCTGAACCATGTTTTTAAGGAAATATTCAAATATAGTTTCCAGATTTTAATTTTATAAAAGTTTCGGAGTCCGAATCTACCCCAAACTATTCTAAGAATAAAAATAGTTGTTCATTATGTGCTTCATAATTTTATCGATATTTATTTATTTATTTAATATAATATGATATATTGGATATTGTATAAATGCTCTTGACGCACGTGTCAATGGAACGTTTCACTCGCACTGGGCATATCGTACCGGATGCGAGCGAGAAAAGCTTCACGCACATGACAGCAACAACGAATATTGTTTTTTTTCGCAATTGTAAACCATTTTTTAATCTTTTTTTTGACAAGTACAGAAAATTTGTGACATATAGGATTTGTATTAAAAGAGTCATTCATGAAAAATCAAAAATTTAGGGTACGAAACCAAAATTCTTTATTTTGAGAACAAAAATAATTTAATATTTTGAGAACAAAAATAAATAAATTATTTTGAGAACAAAAATAATTATTCATAATTTGGTCGATATTTTGTATGCCTCGCCATAGACTGAGCTCTCGCGGGTCTTGTTACTCGCGCTTGGAACATCATACCGGATGCGAGCGAGAAAAAACATCGCGCACATGACAACAACAACGAATATTGTTTGTTTTGCCATTGTATACAATACTGGACAAAGATTATTTATAATATGTAATCTTTAGATATTTTCAGACGAGTACAGAAAATTTGTGACATATAGGATTTGTATTAAAAAAAATCAAAAACTTGGGATAAAAAACCATATATTATTGTTTTTATTTTTTTTTTCCACAATTCCGGACAATAAAGGTCAATTATTATTTATAATATTTATTTTTTAGACATTTTTAGACACGGCTAGGTTGACATTGAGTAAAATATAATTATAAGATTCACGGAATTTTATCAATATCAATTTATTCCATTCAAAATAATTCCCATCGTACACTTCTTTCAGTATATTTTATAATTTTTTTAAGCAATTATGTCCTCAATATTGAGTAAAAATCGTCAGTTTTTATTTTGGCCAAAAATTCTATTATATTTTCCATTTTTTACACTATTAAAAAACCATCGAGTACACCATAAAACTTTTTATTATTATTTGTTTTTATGGGAAGACATCTTATGCGATGAATCGCTCCTCAATATCATTTTGCATTATGAAAAATATCATCAACCATCAACACCACCAGCTTCCTGTCACGACCCAACAACGGTGTAATTGTCAGTTCGTCGTGTTAAATTCAAATTTAATTAAATTAAATCCAGAGCACACAGAGAGCCGACACGGCGAATCGATTTTGTTCGAGATCGACTCGAATCGATACGAATCGGAGTCGATTTATTACGCCGAATCAGCGCCATGCTATACGTCTTTATCACTTGTGGATTGAGGAATGCTATCGCCACATGAAGAATCAATCGGAGCAGTAAAAAGTTGGGGCAACGAGATCGCAATGCCGCCGATGCCACCGCGCCACCGAAAAACTCTGCCGAGGTAATGAGTCAATGATGGAGCCGATGTGACCACGTGGGAACGTCGCGGCCGATGTATCGATGACTCGATGATTGGCCAATATCGATACATCAATGCCAAACGATACGAAAACGGCGTTAGTCAAATGCACAGCGAGTCAATTTAGATCGAGTTTCATTGGAAATACGAGCAAATCTCGGCTCGTCGAATGAAAAACCATCCGTATCGATTCTTGTGAAAGCATGCGTGGTACGGAAAAGATAAATCACTATATGAAAGTTCTTCTCAGTCGTGAATGACTATTTAGATTATCGAATCATATCAATGGATACTATTTAACCTAAGTATATATCTCTATCTTATCTTATATGGAAAAATATATGAGTAGATAAAAGGACTATTGCAAAAACCTGTGTAATTAAATTTACACTATTGAGCAATATTATGATAAACGAGATTAAAAATGCACTGAAGAAACTGAAAAATAACAAATCTCTCGGTAATGACGGTAAATTATTAAAGGACTGAGTGAAGAAGACCAAAGGTTTCTATGCAAAATATGGAAAAAAAATCTGGATTTCAAGAAAATGGTTACAGGACTGGTCAGAGGCAATCTTTATTTCAATACATAAAAATGATGCGAGAAAAATTCTATTGCACATCGTTAATCTACGTATGAAACACCACAAGAGCAGGCGGAATTTGTAAGTGGAAAAGGAACCCAGAGGAAATTCTTTATATACGCCAAATCATAGAGAATTGCATGTACACGTCATCAGAAGCCTGTATAAGAAAAATAATCCAATAGCCCAAATAGAGTAGAGTACTTCGGAAAAGTGTTCAGTGCTCATTGGAGTGATACAATATATAATCTCCCCAGACCTATTTAACTTATACGGGGAGTATATCATGAGAAAAATTCTTGAAAACTGGGAAGGCGGATTTAAAATATCAACGAAGAAGAAATGGCCAAACTGCTCAAAGGAGTTGTCTGCTAAAGTAAAAAACTAGGACTCAAAATCAATATTACTAAAACCAAGCTGATGATAGTCGATAGAAGTAATCAGCTATCGAGATCCGTTAATCTTTCGGATCTAGAGAGGATTGAAGAATTCATATCGGATCTCTACTTACGAGTAACGGGAATTGTGAACCTGAAATAAGATGGCGAATAGAGATGACTAAAAATGCGATGTCAAAGTTATCGACAATTTGTAAAAACGGGGGGGATATCCTAAAATTTTTACTAATGACGTAGTAACCTGGAACATGAAGGACCTGCAAGAAAGGGGTAACGATAAAGATGTTCGACTCTCTATTACAGTCTCAATAGGATTCATCGTCTTGATAGAAGAATCAATAGCCTGAAAAGCCTCGTCGCGCTTGTTAACTTAGATGCAGATGACCCTGGAAAACCAAAATCAACAAAGAGGGTCCCGACTCAAGAAGAATACATCTCTAAAGATGCTACAGAATTTTCATAATTATTTAAATCAAAGATTTTAAAATTTTCAGATTTTCTTCATTTTCACATAAATGTTATTGACTTTCTGAGAATTCAATAGAAACGAGCTTAAAGCTAAAAGATCATGGTACTAAATAATCTGAAAATTTAAATGTCTAAGATCCTATTGTTCTATAACACGAAACTAAGGCAAGTTCCGGAAAAACACTCAGATATGCAAGTATGGAAATGTATACTAGAGAAATATGAAGAAAAATATGTTCTGCAGATGATATAGTGGACGATAAGGACCTTGAAAGTGATTTGAAAATCTTGAAATTTCTCGAGAAGCTGGGAATCAAACAGGCAACTCTCAGTCACAAGTATTATAATTAGGAAATCAAGATTTTCACTAGAGGAATGGATGTATCTTTGAATAATTAGTTAACTGACATTTTTAACCATCTTCTTTAACTTAAAGTTCAATAAAACTAACATTAAAAAAAGCGACGTTTGCGCCAAACGTCAATAGCGTCAAATACTCATCGAAAAAAATAAGTTTTTAAATATATAATTTTTATTAATACACATTATCAGGGGCAATGATACTATCGTAAAGTGTGCCCTTCTGTTTTAGTTTTATGAGTATTTTTTTCGCCATTGATATTATTTGAAAAATTAATGTCGCAAAAAAGGAAGAATAGAATTATTGTATAAATAATAATAAAAATCATTTTTTTCCACATTCAGCACACCCAACATCAAGTCCACCGTAAGCCGCTGAATTTGTATATTTATTTAATTATTATTCATAAAGACAATGCGTGATTGGCATTACAGAATTACTCAGGTTGCCAATCACGCATAAAAACATAATAACAACATAAAAAATAACATATATAACAATAAAGAAAAGAATTATAAAATATCTACAAAACGACTATATTTGACATCAAATATATCTATAAATTCGGCCAAGTGGTTAAGCAGAGTAATAGCTCTGGTTACCGGAGAGTTTCTGAGAGCAACTGTCCTCGCATTTGGCGGAAGAAAAAGCACATGCGAACGAGCTCAATGGTAGTGAGATGGCGCCCATAAGGACAACTCATAATATATTCATATTAATATATAATTAATCCAGTAATGAAGGTCTTACAACAATATTTCTCATTGAGAAAATGATAACTAATAAATGTTGGAATGTTTAGATTTGTGATAAATACTTATTCTTCAGAAGAATATTTTGTATACATAAGAAAATAATAATTAATCAATTATTTAAATATTTATATCGGTTAGATGTAGATATTACATTAATGATAATATATGATCATTTAGCTTATTTGTTTAGGATTTAATTACTTGAGTACTTATATGGACATTACTCTCTAATCAAGTCTGAATGAATGTGAAATGGAGCTAGAGTGGCTTTAAGGATGTCAATGGAGACTCATCGTCTCAATAACATTCATTCTATAGAGAGAAACGGAGTCCTCTTCAGTCCCGCTCAAAGACGCCGCTCGTTAAGGGATGAAAATGGGGGTGGTGGGATTTTAGAGTAGCTGCAGTCAACGGCCACACTAATAAATTATTTAAAATTGTATATATTAAATGCAAACATCCGGTTGTGATGCATAATTGCAATATTTTTTATTATAAATAAATAATAACAAGAAAAAAACATGAGCAAAACCTGTCCGTAATAAAATTATTTCGTCATGTATTTATGAGATCATCATATTTTGATCCGTATCGCATATTTTTTGCTTGTATTAATGCGAGAAAATAATAGGTAATAAAGCGATATCGGAACGCCTATATATTTTTTTGGGGTCATTCATAAAGTTCGTGCATGCTTTTTTTTAAATCAACATTCCAATTATACGTAATGGAATATTTGAGATGCATTCGGCGATTGAATGGCTCCTGTCCTGCGGGATTAATCAAGGAGATTGGACAACGTTCGATGTTACAATAGAGTCGCATGATCAAAAGATCTCCAATGGTCATCCTGAGTAATCATCTAAAAGCCATTCGCTGGATTAATTTGTCAACAGAGTGAAATGTATATGAAGCAATTAGGGTGAGCATTAACAGTTTGTCATCGATATCATGTAGGCGTTTACGTTGGGGTTGAATTATTATTATAGGGGATGCATTTATTAAATCAGGGATGTAATCTTATATACGTTTAATGCGCATTTTTTTCATAGAAAGTTGTTAAAAAAATAATAGCGTCCCCTGTTGCAACAGCGATTTGTCGTCGATCTGTATCAGCTGTCAACTGGGAACAGATAGAGATCGCATTTTGCTAAATTCGTACAATTAGGGTGGAAGTAATGTATCGCGATCAGTTATCGGCGGAGTAGTGCTCCCCTTTGAGAGCAACCCTTCTTTGTGCCCAGCTAAACAAAACTACGCACCGATCACGCATGCCCGACTCACAAAAGGAGATCTCTATCGAAGACAGGGGAATCCAATCTATTCAGAAAATAGACAAAATAACTTTTATTCAATATATAATAATTTAAAAATATTTCGATCATTAAAAACTGTTGAAATAATAACGAAAATATTAAATAGTAGAACATTTTTTTCTATGATCTATGTTATTAATAACATGGATCATAGAAAATGATTTATGACAACCATTTTTTTTATTGGCACAATAAATATGTGCCAAATAACGTTATCGAAAAATAATGCTATGCAAATGGATGATAATAAAATATACACGATATAATATACATAGTTTTGGATTAGATTTTAATTCAGAAGTCATTAACTTTGCGTATTTGGCAAATTTAACAATGCGTAATTGGCATTACTGATTGGCCCAGGTCGCCAATCACGCATAAAAAACAGATATAATATAAAATATAAACCTCATTATTTTAGATATTTATATTTTTAAACCGTGCCGATGGGGTTATATTGGGTACCCCAAGTTTTTAATTTTTCTCGAATGACTCTTTTAATACAAATCACAAGTTTTCTGTATTTGTCTAAAAAAAAATTGTCATTTATTGTATATAATTGCGAAAAAAACAATATTTGTTGTTGTTGTCATGAGCGCGATGTTTTTTCTCGCTCGCATCCGGTACTGCGAGTTACAAATGTTGCGAGACATGACAAAATATCGGCCAAATTATAAAGCATATCATGAATAACTATTTTTGTTCTAAGAATAATTTGATTTATCAATATGTTGACTCGAAATTCTTGTAGTATCTAAGATGCCCCCTTCGTACGTCACGATTGTTTTTATTATCTTGACATTGGTGAGCGATAGCGATATTAAATGCCCTTTTTATATTTAGCTCTAGAACAGGTAGGCTTTATTCACAGAAAGAATTTTGGTGTTTCTAACATACATTCAATAAAAACAGAATCATTGCAACATTGTAGTAATTTATCGTAGGACACGTGTAGGATTTATCTGATGGGATTTACTTTTATAAATACGCATTTATCACTAATAAATAGACGAGTTGTTTTTTCCAACAAAAAAGTGCAGAAAAGCAATATATTTTCTTTAAATTTCTTCATCAATATCTTGACTTGAAATTCTTAGGGTATCTGAGATACCCCTTTCGGAAGACGCAGTTGTTTTTATTATCTTGACATTGGTGGCGATATTAAATGCCCTTTTTATATTAGACTGTAGAAAAGAGAGCATTTACTCAGAGAAAAAAAATCATGTTTTTAACATTTAGGAAATAAAACCAGAATCATTGCAATGTTGTAGTAATTAAATCAGATTAGAAAAATTGATAGTATACGTATAGAATTTATCTGGTGGGATTTACTTTTAAAAATATGTATTTATCACTAATAAATAGATGAGTTATTTTTTCCAACGAAAAAGTGCAGAAAAGCAATATATTTTCTTTAAATTTCTTCATCATTATCTTGACTTAAAATTCTTGGGGTATATGAGATACCCCTTTTGGAAGACGCGGTTGTTTTTATTATCTTGACATGGTAGCAGTATTAAATGCCCTTTTAATAATATATTTGGCTCTAGAAAATGCAGCATTTACGTATAGAAAGAATTTTGGTGTTTCTAACATTCAGGAAATAAAAATAGAATCATTGTAACATATAATGTAGAAATTAAATCATAGATTAGAAAATCAATCAATTAAAGGTTAGAAAAATTATAGCACACGTGTAGGATTTATCTGGTGGGATTTACTGCGGTATTTATAACAAATAAATAGATGAGTTATTTTTTCCAATGAAAAAGTGCAAAAAAGCAATATATTTTCATTGAATTTCTTTATCAATATCTTGACTTGAAATTCTTGGGGTATCTGAGATACCCCCTTCGGACGATGCGGTTGTTTTTATTATTTTGACATTGGTAGCGATATTAGAAGACCTTTTTATATATGACTCTAGAAAAGGCAGCATTTACTTTTTTTAACAATTAGGAAATAAAACGAGAATCATTGCAATATTTTAGAAATTAAATCATAGATTAGAAAATCAATCAATTAAAGATTAGAAAAATTGCTAGAAAAGTTGGGATTTGCTGTGGTATTTATAATAAATAAATAGATGAGTTATATATATATTAATATTTAACAAAAAATGCAGAATTTCTCTATAATATATTTGATTTAATTTTGTGGCGTTGCATTTCCGAGTCAAAAATAGAATCAGGATTATTTCAAAATTAAAATGAATAGCTTTATTTAATTAAAATTATTATTTTTTTGATTTATTGCGGTTCGAAATTTGTTGACATGATTCTTTGAATAGCAATCACACAAAAGAGAGAGAGATGTCCAACGAATTGAACATCGCTGGGGCCCCCCGCGCGCAGCAGCATCCTACGGTAGGTGGGGCCCAGCGGCGGCCGCGGGCCCGGCATGCGTGCCCCCGCCGGGGGGCGGAAGCCTCAGACGCGAGGGCGGGAGCCCCCGCCCCCGAGCTCCGCGCGAAAATCCCACCCAAACTCAAATTCCATTCAGGCTCTGCTGCTGTCCAACGTGCTTAACCGTGCTCATAACATACAGCCTCGTTAGGCCGGTCCACGTGACTGCCTCCAACCAGGCCACACGGCGACCACGCCGACAACCGACCGAACCGATCTAAACGCTAAACCAAAAACTAAAAAAAAAGTGAAGAAAAACGAGTGAAAAACAATTTTCCGCGCGCACAAATCAAATGAATAAATCGATTTTTCTCATTTTGAAAATGCCATCGGACCGCGCTCGCGCTCGCTCGCAAATCGTGGTGTTTTATTCGCGTTCGATTTTCGCGATCGCGTCCGAAAATGTGCTGAAAATGTAAATGACGAGAGCGATGTGGCGGAAAATTGACAAGTCGAGGACATCTGTGCGAAAGTGATGCCGATTTGCATGATGCCGCCCTGGTTGATCCTCACGACACTGATTCTGGCATTCCTGACTCCGATCACAAGGTAAAAAAATACGTGCATATATTAATTTGTTATTCATATATAAACATCGCGATAAATTTGCATATGCAAATATGCGTGCGAATTGGGTTAAAAATATTAATATACCTATTTCCGTGCGGTATTAAAATTAATTGACATAAAATACGGTGAAAAAATAAAATTTTGGCACAACAGAGCCATCTATCTTTAGTTTAAATAATAATCATGGCATATCAGAATTTTTCCACCACTCAAAAATCTAATTAAATGAACAAGATTTATTTTATTGATCATTTGATACATTTATATTTTAATTCCGCCAATTGTGAGGAAAGATGCTCTCGGAAACTCTCCATTAACAAGAGCTATTACTCTAAAATATTCTCATATTTTTTATTTTATATTTATAAATAATGATATTATTTGTTTACATCGTATTTTATATTTTTAAATTATACCTATGTTGTTTTATTATTAATGCGTGATTGGCGACCTGTGTTAATCTGTAATGCCAATCACGCATTGTTATTTTTTTCATGACACATAAATGAATATGTTTATTCGAAATCGCACAAATTGAAGGATCAAACGAATATTTTAAATATCAAAAACGTTAGAGCATCCTCAGAATCTGAATAATTTCTATGATTAAATTTTTCATCGTCCTCCCCCTGCACGTATTCGCATAAGGGTGCTCGCTGCATAGTCGCATATTTTTCCATAACATCTCTTTGATCGTCGCATTGTTATTGCAATTAAGCTCCAGTCTAAACATGATCAACATTATCTAATCCGCCGTTGATTGCATCAATTAAACCGATTGCGAATAAATTTCTGAAATATTTATTTGCTCGACACAAACGGCCTCCGTCTCTCGAATGCCGAACAAATTGGTATACATTTGCCCTGAAGTGGATGCGAGGACCGAAGACACATACCGCGGAGTCTCCCCGTCCTCGCACAATTAATTATGCAAACCGTTGACATAACTGAAACTGCAAAGCACTTAACTCGATTATATCATAGTCGGCATCGACTCGGAAATCACCGTCGAGCACCAGCGATTGTCAACATTGGGGTCCCCGAGAGACAAAGCCGCTCTCAGTGTCAACAGACGTCAATGTTGACCGATCTTTAGGTCAAACAAATATATATCCGCTCTAAATATTTGTTCGAATGGATCGCTTGTACATACGAATGGTCAACTCAAACAAAACGTTTATTCAATGATTTATATATCTCGCAGTAAGTATGCCAGCTAGATGCTCACATAAATATATCTCATAATTATCGCGGATAATTATAACCATTTTTTAAAATGGCCGACACTAATGATCCAATTATGCCACATTAAGAAAATAAACTCGATGGAATTTTCCGCGTAAAAAATAATGAAAATTACACGTATCCGCTCAGATTATAGCTGTAGTCTACCATAAGATTAATAATAACCGAAATACAAGGATTTTTATATGAAATAAAATGTTCTGTCTGATTCAAGTCAATATTTCAGATTTGTGGAGATCACGTAGACGTTTATCGAATGGATTTAGTAATTAATTTGTTTAAAAAATATTAATAAAAACTCAAATGTTGATAAACATTTATTCTATTGTTTAATAATCCCGATATTTAATTCTAAATTTATGGTAATCCGTGTACAATATAAGCATATCCTTTTTATTTTATGGAAAAGAATCAATGGACACCCATCCCTCGCTTAACACGGAAGATAGGTTCCGCAAGATCACCCTATTAAACGAAATATTAACGAAATAGGTAGATAGAACTGAAAATTTATTGAAACATTATTAATATAGATAAAAGATATTATTCAATGTCACTGTCATTAGAAGATATTAAATATGGAGATTTTTCTTCTTTTTATTGGCTGAATGTCATCATCACAACTACTTTCGATTACATTTTCTGTTATGTTCCGTCTTAGTTCAAAAAAATAGGTAATCCGTGATTGTTCATCTTTTTGATATTCTTGTAAATCTCCTCATATCTTGAACAGCATTGTTTAAGCTCTCGTTGAAAATGAAAATTACGATCCATATCTGGATCATTATTTAGGAAATGCATTTCTATATTTCTTGCCATTTACAACCCATCTTTTATTATTGTTTTAGCTGTAGTCGTTGAAATAGGACCAGAACTTTCAGTGTCGCTTTCGATATCGCTTCTGATTTCAGGAAGAACTCTTGTGGTCATATCAATTATTTTTTCTTCATTTAACTCCTGTTCTTTAAACAATTCATCAATTGCGATGATAGCTAAATCCTCCAATCCCTCACCTCCCATTGAACGTGCGTTATTAATAATTTCTACAAAGTCTCTACAAAGTCCAACGTCTACAAAGCAAGATTTAATCGAAAAATTATTTTTTTTCAAACAAACTGAAACCGTGTTAAGCGAGGGATGGGTGTATTATATTATTATAGTATTAGATAATAATTAAATTGTAATATGCATTATTTTATTAATATTTATTCACATCAATTTGATGAGTAGAACAGCTTTCTTTATTTAAATAAAAATAAATACATGGCGTCATTAAATTTCGCGAGTTTTTCCGACGTGGTTTTTCATATCTAGATTATTTTAAATATATTATTGATGACCTAATAATGCATTACTTAAATAGATAGGCAGAATATTTAAAAATATTACTATAACAACCAAGAAAATTGCTGATTTGCACCAATTCGCGAAAAGTCAGTGTCAATTACTATATATAATAAAAAAATATGAATAATTGATTTTTTTTTAAATAATTTATTTTATGTAAATCAATAAAAGCAACGAATAATTATGGATTCGTTTAGTTTTTAATTTATTAAAATATCACATTATTTTTAACGGTAATTTTATGATAGATTGATTCCTCAAGTTTATCTGTAGCTCAAAGTCTGCATAATAATAGTCTGCATTTAATGATAGATCCTATTATTAATTTAACGTAGAAATATTGAAAAATTGATCAAATAATATTAGAAATCCTTCGAGAATCATAAATAAATAGGGTACTATTTTTTAATGATTTTAGACATGGAATTTTTGGTCTTTTAAAATATATATTCTAGAGAAATAAATTAATCGATGACATTGCTCGTGTAATTGTTGTTTTTGGGCGTAAATTTCCACCTCATATAAATAAAGAATAAGATAAAAGCAGCGGTTGTACCAAGCGATAAGCTTTTAAAAAAGAAATTTCATTTTGATAAAGGAGTAAAAAGCTTTATGGGCCGGTAGAGAAGAACGTGGCCTAACAAATTACTGATCCAGGGCTCCGATGCCATCGACGACATTCCTCCAGCATTCTCAGTCGGATGGGCCCGTGGGAATGGGGGCCCCGGCCCCAGCATCCGAGGCTCTGCCACAAATAAAAAAACGCGCTTAGTAAATATGCCTGTCATCTCACCTCTGGATGATATAATTGAGCGAAAATCGGAGCCGAGCGATAAATCGTTGATGACCGAGTGCTTTTGTAAAAAAATGGCGACATTCTCCACCGCGAAATGATTCACATTTACGATGTGTTCAATAGCGATTTGTTAATAGCCGAAATGATGTTTGACTGTTGATAAGACTGTTGTCTGTTACATTATCGTTTCCGCCGTGACATATATTTACATTACGAATGCCAGAGACTTGAACCGACCTTTACTTGCTCAGCGTTAATCACCGATTTGGTTAGAGCTAATTTAAAAGAATATATACATTTTTTGGAGCTTGTCGAGCACTAATGGTGCCATATGTCTAGTCGAATTCCGGCGTTATCTGATTAAATATCATCATCACGCCTCCTGGCGAAATTCAATTTTTTAACCAATATCTAAACTTAATTATATCATTTATTTTTTTCAAGTTACTTATATGTTTTATTGCATTTTTATCGGATCTCATCACTCTGCGATTTAAGCCACGTAGTCAATGTCCTTATAGGTCTGAATCGATTAATCAAAACGTTTAGTTAATAGCCCCCAAAATGGTATCCGGACCAAAAAAACATGTAACTATCTCACAAATGCTACTTTACAAACATGAAATTAGGTGCGACAAATTACTAGCGATTCACATCTGACAGTGGTTTTCATTTATGAACTAACAAGCCAACAGGTTCTCGAGTACAAAACTTAACGAAAGCTCGCCACGTAAGGAGCCTGGTTTGCATTAAAGTTCTAGCAATTAAGATTTTATTATTAAACCCAAGAAAATTCTCAATACTAACTCGAATTTTAAATATATATATATATTATCTGCATAGAATAAAATATATAAATAATGATTGTATTAAGTGTAGTAAAAAGTATAGTCGTATTTTTTCAAAAAAAATAATTACCATAACATTATATAACTTTCTGCCATATATTTTAGAAAATTTAAAACACCTTCCTTAAAAAATTCTGCTGATTTTGAATTAAAAAAATCAGAAATGGTCGATTTCACTTCATTTTCTATTTGGAATGATTTATTTTTAAAAAAGTGTTTCATAGAACGAAACAAATGGTAGTC
>JAGXCT010035729.1:0-16723 GCA_022495035.1 Philopotamus ludificatus | reverse complement strand
TCGACCATTGCGACTGGGTCGAGTAATTTTTTTTTTGTATTGAACACAGGCGGAGACGTTTCTCGATAAGCACACAATAAAATAACACGTCTTGACTCGTCAAAGGACCTAAAAACAACTGTTTCTAAAACTACCCTTTGAAAATACGACAAGACTTTCTACTACACCTAATATAATTACGATGATGTAAGTTTACCGTGACTGAGCTAAGTTAGTACTCTGATAGGTTAATCCTCCGACGAAAACTACGAATTCAGAGAATTCTTTATGATACCGGGTAGCAGATATAGATATTAGATGTTTTTTAATTTAAATATTATATTTATAAAGGTATTTGACGCGTTCATAGAACTTCGTTGAATAAATAATTATGAACAAACATAATAATCAGTTTGATAATGTAAGTTAACCACGACTGAGCTAAGGCAACATCCGGATTGGTTAATCCTTTGACGAAAATCTATGAATTGTGAGAATTCTTTATGACAAGGATAGGTTCATTCTATGTCAAAAACTACGAATTCAGGGAACTCTTTATTATAAGGGGTATGTAAGGGGTATGTAAGTGGAAGAGACCCATTACATCCACATGTTTATAAATTTAAATATTATATGTATGTAATTATTTGGCAGATTGGAATTAATTAATTTAATGTGATTTATCCTTCATTGAATAAACAATGTCATGGCTTGTAGGTTTCATATATTAGGTTAATCCAGTGAAAATCTATGAATTCTGGGATTTTTTTTTATAAAACTCGGGTGGAACGTAGGCGCAAGAGACTTATTCCTCTTGCATCTTTAAAATCTTTATCGAATCTCTATATGGATGAGTGACTCTTTGGATTTTCTGTTATGACATTAATCCTTCATAGTCAAATTAATAAATAATACTTAATAAAATATGGTTTATGCATAAAAAAATCATTCGATTATTTTCGCAGTGATAAAATTATTTATGTTCTAAAGTTAAGACCATTGACAGGAAAAAAATCAGAATTCGAAATTAGCTGATTTTTTACATGAATTAATTCAAATATGTATCGAAATCGATTGATTTACGTATATATTTTATTACAGCAACAACTTTTCGACTTACCGAGCACGTAAGTCCCTCAAAAAAGAGCGCCAGAGTTCGCGTGAGTAATGACACGACTTTTAATTGGTACGGCACTATTAAATAAAAATCATTTCCTTTCGTAAGCACAGATCCACGCGGGATCCGATGATTTATCACAATAGATCAATTGTCGCTGTACAGGCGTCGATCGTGTGTAAATAAATCAAAACGAGTAATTAATAGATTCAACACGGGCTCTTCCGTCAGTAACTCATCTGGCCAGGGTATCAAACAGAAATTAAAATATTACCGGTACAGCATTTTTTTGAAATTATTCACGCTGTGCTATTAAGCGGAAATTTTTGCATCTCAAGTGAATTGCACAAAGGAATTCGTCGGCAGTTAATTATCGAGGAATTCCTCGCGCTAAAATTTCTGGTCTGATCGACGGCGTGGAAAACTGTTTGAGGAATTATTTAATGCGCTGATTGCCCGTTGGTATCTATTGGCACTCTTGGCACCGAGATGAGGTGTAATTGAGGTAAATCACTTTATAGACGTGATTATGTTGTAAATCGTCAAGGCACTGATAAGTGTTTCGATATGCGTCGGATTGGTTTGCTTCATTTAAAAAAAATATCGATGCGGATTGATTGGATTTTCTGAATTTTCAGGTGTGAACAAATGGCTGCCGGTTTACTGATGGAAGAAGTGGTTGGAGGATGCCATCTGGTGTCAGGATTAACTAGGGCCCAGAGACGCCTGTGCACACGTGCCCCGACCTCTGCTGCAGCTGCCTTGCAGGGGCTGCAAACGGCGGTGCGCGAGTGTCAACACCAGCTCAAATGGCATCGCTGGAACTGTTCGTCGCTAGAACCAAAGAGACTCAACCCCCATTCAACAGTTATGTTAAAAAGAGGTAAGACGATGTCAAATATTCACTACGTAAATAATTATTCATATCGCTAATTCTGACGATTGGCAAAAAAAAATCTATCTGTTCATTCCTTATGCAAATATTTGCTTATATTTTTATCAATGTGTCAAAATATCCACTAAAAACTAAGAGTTTTTCATAATATAATAAAATATTTCTGAAATAAATATTATAATAAACATAAGAAGTTGATAAAATATGCAATTAACAAATATTATGTCATTTAAAATCAATTGTTATGGCTTGTAGGTAACATGCATATTATTTCTATAATGTAAGTTAACCGAGACTGAGCTAATTTAGTACTCGGACGAAAACTATATATAATAATAATATAAATTTCAATCCAGCTGAAATAATATTAAAATTAATCAGTGTCGTATTTTGACACTGGGGGTATATTAGTGTAAGAGACTCATTCCCCAGAATCTTTATCGAATATATATTTAAATGAAACAATAAATTATTATTGTTTTAGATTATATATATAATCGTAGAAACAACAATACTACTTTTTACATATAAAATACAATTGTGACAGCGTTTTTTGAAATTTTTTAATCACTTTTGGAATTCAATTTTTGTTATTGCGCTATGCACATTTAATGATTATTTTTTTATCCCCTCTAAAAAGTCGTACAGAGCTATACGGGTGATGAAAGATGGTGTTTTCATCCGAAAAGTAAAAAAAAAAAAAAATACGGCACGCAAATTAAAAAAAAATCGAAATATTTTTTTATAAAACCCCCAAACGTCATTAAATTTCGCGAGATTACTTGGCACGGCTTTTTACATCCCTGTTTTTTTATTAATTATATTTTTTTATTATAACGCGTACAAAGTCATTTAAAATCAATTGTTATGGCTTGTAGGTAACATGCATATTATTTCGATAATGTAAGTTAACCGAGACTGAGCTAATTTAGTACTCGGACGAAAACTATATATAATAATAATATAAATTTCAATCCAGCTGAAATAATATTAAAATTAATCAGTGTCGTATTTTGACACTGGGGGTATATTAGTGTAAGAGACTCATTCCCCAGAATCTCTATCGAATATATTTTTAAATGAAGTAATAAATTATTATTGTTTTAGATTAAAAATAAGAAAACAATCGTCCTTTTAATATAACAATATTTAAATTGATTTTTTTCTTTGATTTAAACAACAATTTTATTTTTTCCATATCAGATACAAATGCAACAGGGTTTTTTTGAAATTCATTAATCAATTTTGGAATGCAATTTGGTTGATGAAAGATGGTGTTTTCATCCAAAAAGTAAAAATATAAAAAAATCCTAAACACAAACCAATGTCAATATACAGGACGCAAAATTAAAAAAAATCTAATTATGTTTTTATAAAACCAGCAAACGACATTAAATTCCGCGAGTTTCCTTGGCCCGATTTTTTACATCCCTGTTTTTTTATTAATTGTATTCTTTATTAAAACGCGTTCAAACGTATTGAGTTCATGAGTAATATATGTAATTTAATGCCAGGTCTCGTGTCGAAAAAATAATAAATGTTTCTGATAAATCATAAAAATAATCAATACCGCGAATAAATGTAGATTAATAATCATAGTGTCATAGACTTATTTGTTGTACGTATCTATGAAAATTCTATTTAATATGAGATAGTAGGTGGCATCATCCAACGGAAGTGGTGCCACGCCTTTTTCAACGCCTTGCTGCGAGAAATAAGAAAAAGACAAGAATTCTTTGTGATCATTTTTCAACAAAAAAAAATGCATTGCGCTTCAGCACCATCAAAGAAATATGCATTGTCACAGATTCATTTGACATTGGCCTGAGACTTTGGCGCGCCAAAAAAAAAAAATATGTTAATGGAAATCGAATTTGGGAAAGCGAGGTCCCTCGCCAGGATCCCACCCATGGGCTTTGTTTGGCGAGTATCGACGTGTATTAATCACGGATCGGTTCCGCTGACCCGGAATCGATAATCGCCGCACCCAGAAAGGTTCCTGGAACCATTAAGGCCCCGGTGAATAATTATGATGTATGTGTACGGCTCGGATCCGACACAACAGCTGTTGACGTACAAATTTACGACGCCCAAAAAATATCTCAGGTGTCCCAGGTGTAGTTTTTGGGGTCCGGTCCTTTTCAGAGGCGATTTCACGCTCTTCGCTGTAGGTCCGCGGCCCTCCATTCACGCCGTCGATTTGTATGAAAGTGTCGTTTTATGTATGTACATGAGCACAATGCTCCTCAATCTTGGGGACTCAATGGATAACGGACACGCTGAGATGCTTGTTTTTTGAAATCATCAAGTATTCCGTTTTTGACCCGTTTTTCGTAAAACAAACAAACGCTTGTACAAACGCCGAAAGCACTGAATACACTTACAATCAAGAAAAAAATCAATTGTTTTCTAATACAATGCAAAATCAATCAATTTTGAATTTATAATACATATATTTACATAAAAATGTCTATGAGTGAAAAAATTGAGATAAATTCCAAGCAGATTTCGTGATTTCTCCATGTTTCTTTCGTAGTCGTATTTTAAATCTTGACATAAATTCTAGATTATAAAAAAACTATTATTACTATGTAGTTAACCACGATAGCGCCTATAAAGCACTTAAATTGGTTCACCCGCAGGGCAGGGGGTGAATGTGAATCTTACAACCCTTGCATCAATATATTCATATTTATAACCGCGTTAAGGCAAAAAACCGAGAAAATAAATAAATGAATAGTTTTTAAGCTATATTATATAATATTTCTCGTAAATTATATTGTTTTATTCAATAGATTACTAATAAGAAAAGTCTGACTGATTTTTGATATTGTACCGTGTAAATATTATATATTAGGAGGACCCAAAAGAAATCGCGTATTTTATAACCTAATGTTCGAGTGCAGTTTGTGTCCAGACACGATGAAGAAAGCATGTCTGTATTTTTTTTTGTTTAGAACTATTGTTTAGCATTATTTATGAGTAATAAAAAGTATAATAAAAGTAAGGGTGAAATGTCAAAACTAGAAATTGACGAAGGACACATTAGATATCTATCAGAGATCTAAAAGCATTAATCTAGACAACCTTCTAAATTTGATAATGACATATCTATTGAGATCCCTAGTCGAGTCGGATCCTTGATTAACCATCGAGGAATTATCGCAGAGATTCAACTAATCAAGGTCCTCTTTGGAACCACATTTCCAACGCATCGGTAAAACAAATAGGATGTGAATTTGGACACCGCAAGAATTATTCCAACGTAACAAAGAAGAGCAAATAAAGAAATTCTTTGTTCTCAAGACAAATAATTCAACCCTTTTTACACCAAATTATAACAGGAGATGAGAAATGGATCGTTTATTTTAAAGCAATGGATTTCTATGAATCAAACTCCTATTCCACCTCTTAAGCCTGGTTCAAAACTCTGAAAAGTTTTTTGTTTTGTGGGATGTAAGAAGAATACTTAAAACCGGCTGAAATAATTACTGCAGATTTTTGTTGTCAACAATTTGATACAAACGTTCAATTTTGTTGAACAGAAAGGGAATAATTCTTCCCCACGATAAAGCAAGAATAACCCAAGAAAAAATTTAAGAGTTCAACTGAAAGGTTCTACCGTACCCTTCATATTCCTCAGATCTTGTTCCTTCCAATTATTTATCTTTGAGTCCACGGACCAAAACCATTTGAACGAGTATTTCGTTTCAGAAATGTAAAGGTTTTTTAGCAAAAAAGCAATTGAAAAGCTTTCTTAAAAAAATGCGCTATTTATTTCGGGTCTCCTTAATATTTAAACTTTCCTAAAGGTATTACTAATCAATTATTTCTTTCAAGCAAAACATCCTAATAAGATTCAATATAAAAGATTTATTTCAAGTTCTAAAAAAATATAGTTAATGCTAATAAACTGAAAACTTGAAAAATATATATTTTTACTAAAATTACTATTTAAATAATTACAAAAAATATATATTGTGTTAAAATATTCTTATTGGTTCATATTGATTATTTTTTGAATAAATTTGATATTCTATGATATTATTACAATGTTCCCATGTCGAAAGTGGCGGTTTTGTTTCGTCGTAAAAACCACGACGACCACCATAAACGTCACATTCGTGCATTCTGTATGAAATGTGTTAACAGAGGTCACTTTGACCCAAACCTCGAGGCATCCCGTATGGCATGTTTTGGTCCACGGCGATCTAATAAAGATATCATCGCAGCGCACATAAAACACGGGGGTGGCATACTTAATCAGGTACCACCTCCCAGGTTTTTAAAGAAATATTCAAATAAATTACAAAAAACATTTTTTTGTGTTGCCATGTTCACACCTTTCACACTGGACACAATGTGTAAAAGTAGATCGGTGAGGTTTTCGAAATTCTCGGACAGCTAAGTGTCCGTGACTGATGTCTGGGCGGAACAAATCCACACCCTTGTGACATTCCATCCCGGATGCCTCGTTATTCTATTATCTATTTTTTTGCATATTCATCATGTGTTATATTCGTTAAATGATACAGTAAAAATTGGGATTTTTTTTGTTGTAAAAAGGACCTCCATCGACTGAAAATAAGTGCACATTGTGTTGATGTGATGAAAAAATAATCTATTCAAATGATATATATTGTACATACTATTTAAATAGAATAAAGTATGTACATATATACCATTTTATAATATTCTTAATTATATTTTTTTGCAATACTATCCATAATTAATTTATTTTAATCAAATGCATATTATAGAAATTTTATATATGCTTCACAATAAAAATAAAATAGATTTAAATTAATTCATATTTAAATATTAAACGCGTCATATCATGAATAAATATTTTTATTCTTAGAATAATCCCTTATTTTATCATTTTTGAATCATCAAGTCTGCTTAGGGGCTATATTCCATAGTAAATATACCTCATTCCATAGTAAAAAGACCATTATCCTAGAATTTATAATAGATGGGGTCTATTTTCATACTAAATTGACCCCATCGGGCGACGCAGTTGGTTTCGCGTCATGATAGATCGGCTAAGTAATGCATAGGTATTCTTATATACTTTTTGTGCACACACAAAAGTAAGACCAAGTGGTTTTATACCCATTGCTGACTGTCATTCCCAATTAAGCGGCGATACAAATGAGCGAGATAGCGATAAAGTATATTATAATTTTGTTACGTATTTCATTAAAATTTAGTTCGAGAAATATTTAGAGGCAAATTTGTAAATATGGTAAAATATCCTAAGCGAGCTACTGAAATGCCACTCGCAAGTGACAGGCAGCTCTAACCTGGTGACCGATAAACGATCTAGGATACTTTCGCTCCTCTTCCTACTTTCTAGGGGGTATTTCCTATGATGAAGGGATTGTTATTGCGCGACAGTGTTAATAATCACTTGCAACTTGTCACTTATGACTCGTTATAAGCAGATAACGCCTAGAGAAGAGGAAAACTTATACCAAGGCAAACCCCCTCCTACTTGCCTGGACACAATCGGAAGGGAAAAATCCGATACCAACAAGATAGAAGATATACGTCCAATCCCAGAAATGGCCGAGAGAGGGAAACTCTTAAAAAATCGCATACCAAGACGGCTGTCCCCGCTGTATGGACACGAATGAGGAGCCCTCATTCGTGTCCCCACGTCAAGTGTGAGAATCGAGTTCCTTTGGTCTCCACTGCCATTTGAGAGTCTGTCAATACACATACGCTCAGCAGTGATTGTCTCGTGGCTGGAAAATGATGATGATGATGATGTTATAATTTCGGCAGCGAGAGGGTTAGACATAGCTTAATAAATATATCATAAAATTATTCGTTTTTTAACGTAACTTCAATTATTACTACCTAACCTTCTTTATATATGGTATATTTGCTACCCTACTCAACATACTCCCGTGGCAGATTGATTTAACGCACCATGCAAAAATTGACAATGCCTGTCTTTCTTGAAAACTTTTTCCTTAAATATAATAATATAAGGAATCACAATTCTTCATATGTTTACTGATTAGAAATGCTTTACACTACTAATTTAGAACAATTTAAAAGTTTTTAATCATCCACCATCCAATACAAAGATATTCAACCGTTTGGTAACTATTATTGCTATGTAACTATTATTAGTTTTAAAAAAAAATAGAAACGTATAGAATAGAATACGTTTAATGCCCGTAAAAATAGAATAGGTTATAAAAAATATTCTAATGTCGCGTTTTATTGATCCAGATTAACATGCTTCCTAAACTTTGTGAGTAATGGTGACATTTATTTTGATTTTCAGGCATTAAAATCTAAATCAGAAGCTCATTGAGTGCGTTAAAATATATTATAAATGATTAAAGATATATAATTTAATTTTCGAAAAAAATGATGGATTTTAGCATTATCTAATAAGTCAGGTAAGTCAGTTTGATAGAAAATAATCCTAAATAAATACCAGTTATTTATTACCATTACCATTTTAAATAAATTCGTAAATAACAAGAATCAAATTTGGAATAATCTGGATATTCTATAATAAAAATGTTTTCCACTAAAATAAAGATTAGTTAAAGATGCAAAGGAAATGAGTCTCTCACACTTACATTATCCCCAGTGTCAAAACACGACACTGATTGGAATATATATTAATATTATTTTTATAATTATTTATTCAACTAAAGATTAAATTAATTAACCTACATAAATATTTTTATAAAACTAGTGTTATAAAGAATTCATAATTTTCGTTGGACACCTATCCGAGTACTAACTTAGCTCAGTCGCGGAAATAATATGTATGTTACCTACAAGCCATGACCCTGGTTACGCTGTTCGTATGAACATTGAACCTCGGTTCGAACCTTCGAACCTATTAACACTGTTTTACATTTACACGATGTATTCGGTCAGATATACTATTTTATCTGATGCATTTTGACATTTGTAGTCAACCGCTCGGCTAATGGCTTGTAGGTAACCTACAAGCCATAACACTGATTATTATAAAATAACGATAAATGATATTCCATTGCGCCAATTATTAAACTATATTATAAAACATATAATATACATGTCTACCCAACTCTCTGTTACAAGAACTCTTTGCAAACGATATCCTGATAACAAAAAATAAATTTTAACTAAAATTAATCAGAAACGTGTAGTTTTTGATATCTTTGGCTCTATCTGTATGGATTTATATATATTTTTACATTGTTTAAATCTGGATAGTAACTCAGTTGAGCATATATTTTAATTATAATGATTTTTCAGTAGGAAGTATTGTATATTTTTGGCATTTCTATGTCGATTAAGAACCGTTTTGTTACATATCCGATATTGAATGATTGCGTGGATCTCTACCGGATAATGTTGACGAAATATTTAATCAATTCACGTCAGCGTGGTTTACTTGGAACCAATGTCCAGATAAGAATCAGTTCCGTGGCCATTAGAAGAGTGATAACCTGGCCGGGAGGTATGAGTAGAATTTGATCCTGCTGCAGTTCAGTAGAGTGACGCAGCAGCCACATTCCTGGAGATCACTGGGACCAAGATTCATAACGGATGCCATACCGAAATGTCTGTTACATGTGACATCTCATTTTGATATGATACCTTCACTCTTGCTTTCGGCTATATTTTATTTTAATCGTACGGTGCACCCCATTAATACCGACCGCTTTACATGCGTTTAATATTGAAATTACACAATGATGATTTAACCCCTTCCCGTGGGTCAATTAAGTTGTCTGCGCCAGATTCCTTTTTTTTGTCAAAGTGATACACGCGATAGTGATCCCCCTATGTAAATTCGAGGGGCGATACCATCGGGGTGAATTAATTATCCGCATTTGACAAAGGGCCAGATTAAGACAACAAGAGACGGGGGAGGGAACCCACACAGAAGTGAAGAGTTCATCGACGACCAACAAAAAAAAATACTTGAATCAAAGTGATGGTTACACTGGTTTCTGGCGATGGTCGTTTGGTGTGTGGAGCACGTCTCCGGGTCAAGTCATGAGAAGACGTCGAGAGGACCACGTCCTGCTGGGAAGAATGGCAATTTAGTGACATAAACCTGTGAAATGCTAGCACGTGTGATAACGAGATCTCGTTGTCGTGCAACTCGCTGCTGCAACATGATTTGTGGGTTATCGTAAAGTGCATTTGTGTTATGTTATAATAATAACAAAAAAATGCAAAAACGATTGCAATCTCTGACGCACATCACTGAACGAATAGACGTGAGTGAAAGATATGATCTCTATCGTATAATTAAAAAAACATTGTTTTAAGTAAAAGCTATACAAATAATGGATATATTAGGAGTAACGAAAAGTAATTTAAAATTTATTTATTAAAAATATCTTAATTACTGTAACGTCGGAGGAAAGCTGGAAAATCGGTTTGCTTGGTCTATGACAAGGATGGCGAACGAGTACCACGCTTGTGAAATTATCGAACCCGCTTGAATTTTTAGATACGATTGTAAAAAGCCTTCATTTAATAAAAAATAAAATGGTTTTTAATTTGCTACTAATATCACTAGATGTCGCCACATGGTTAAAGAGCTAGAGGGTGATCAAATTTGAGCCACTTGGGATAAGGTTCGCCATCCCTGGTCTATGACATATATACGCATCAAAATACGGCACTGCTTCATACAACAGGAGCAGGGCCTCGCAGTTTGAGATCTATAGAATAGAGTGATCTATTCGGAACCTATCATGGACCAAGAATAAAAGGCTTTGCTTCCCCGGCGGAGCTCCCAGGTTCTATAGGAAGGCCACAGCGTAGTTATAGTTTATATATAGACGCCCTAAAGTTTTAGACAGTTGAAGACGGTCAACTGTGTTAGAAGACGATATCGACCCAAGCCGTAATTGTATGCGGTTTTTTATATAGAGTTTCCCTCTCTTGGCCATTACTGGCATTGGAGGTACATCTTCTACCATGTTGGTATCGGATTTTACCCTCTCAACTGTGTCCAGGCAAGTAGGAGGGGGTTTGCCTCGGTATTCGTTTGTTCCCTTCTCTAAGGCGTTATTTGCTTATAACGAGTCACGAGTGACAAGTGGCGAGCGACCATGTTATAATTGTAAATAAGTAATACTGTATTCCTCAGCAGCTAGGCTAATTCGTCCGCTGTATTTCTGATGAATTAAGATGCTGTATCTATGAGAGTCTTTCGACCATCGCCTTTAGTGTATAATCATCTAATTTTTGAGGTCATCCTTTTCGTGCGACATCTTTAAGATTCCTATTTACATTCTTAAACTTTTTAAACCACCGATGATACTTTCAAAAAATAGGATTATGTATTCAAGGGCGCGAGATCCGGCGAATAGAGTGGATGAGTTAAAAGTTCCGATCCAAGCTCCCTTATTTTTTCCATTGACCTAAACAGATCGCTTTTTTATGAGCTCTTGTTTCAGTCGCTCGAATTGTTTAAGCAATTCATAATGTATAATTCTAGAAAAATCCCACCACACACAAACAAGGACCTTCTTTATTGTTAGTGATGGTCGAGGTGTCAGAACAGGTACTTCTCCGAAAGAAAGCTATTATTTATTCGTACAGGATTATTGTATAGCACCTACTTCTCATCTCCAGTTACAATTTGCTGCAAAAACAGATCGGCTTCATACCGAGACAAAAGAAACGCGGAGATGGTACGCTGTTGATTAAGCGCGGTGTTCGTCAATTCACGAGGAACCAAAAATTCCTTGCCTGTACAATTTTCCTATGCAACGATGATGATCATGAACAGTAAACCATGGACAGCTAATCTTCAATGATAATTCTTCAATCGTTTGACGAAGATCTAAAGCCATCATCGCCTTCAGGATATCCTAACTGATAAAATAACTGTGAATGAGCTCATCGAAGAAATTTTGATTACTTTTCGGTCCCCTTAATATATATTTTTCGCAAAAAAAATATGTATCTAATGCTTCGTATAAGACCCAATTATATTTTTAGGAAACGCAGTAGCTGCCATTTAATACGTTAAATATGTACTTAATTAATTAATTCGGCAATATTTCCTGATCAACGTCAAATGATCGATGGTTTTTTATTATCATCGGCGTCGACCGCATCGTAAAGATGCGAATATCCACGAATGGCATACGATACCGGGAACGTTTCGACATGTGGCATTTGCCAACAGCAAAAACGGCATTTAATGAAGCGACTTAACCACCGACATTACCACAATGCGGCGGCGAATTTGAATAAAGTTAATTTATTGGCGGTGGTCCGTAGGCAGCGCACGGAGGTGCCGGGCCAAGTAAGGCGTCCGAGGGCCGGGGCTGGTCCTCCGCCGCCGGTGGTCTCCGCGACGTGACCGGCCCCAGCCTTTTTTAATTGTCGTCACTCGTTGCTCTGATGACGGATCCACGTCGGCTGCCGTTTCGTTAACGTCTCACTTCGAAGTCTTCGCCGGGCGTCATCATCATCAGTCGGGGGTAAACGCTGATCTCGTGCTCGCTTTTCAGATTGCCGGCAATTTGGTAAATGACAATCATTTCGATGGACATTCCTGACTGGATGCGTGCCGGTTATACCATTTTATTTGTCGAATTATGATCATGCATTTCTCCATCATCATTCAAGGACATTTCAACGAAATACAATGCTAGATAAAAAAATACGTTGTGTTGGTACACTAATCCTTGACGTAGCTTGACATTGATAGCTTTATATGATCGTAAAGGCCGAATCATGATAAGTTTGAGGGTTCATGATAAGCAGGGATTAGAAACAGGGTTGGGTTTTCATTTCGGCTCAATTTAATAAAATATATCAGTTCGCTTCCTGTTTTGGTTCCGGAAAAATCACTGTTTTTTTAAGTTATCAGTTCAGAACCGAGTTATATATTATTTTTATTTCTATCAAAAATGTATAATAAAACGATACGAACCGTTATTTCTTTTCGGTTCAGCTCTGAGGTTTAAAAAAATCACTAAGCATTTAAAAAATAATCGATTGAGTTGAACAAGAACCCGAGAAATTCAAGAAAAAATAACTTTTCGAAGGCATGACATGAGTAAATGCAAATTACGTCGAAACCAAAGCCTAATCATCCGGTCACATGAACAAGGCTTCAGCTAAGAATGATGTTAGTATCTAATATAGCTGTAAATGTTAAAATACTTCTGGGACATTTATACCCTAGTGGCAAACCGGGACTCGCGGGGCGCATGTGGCTCTATGGCTCCTTGTGGCAGAGCCACATATGACCACGTCCGGACGATAGTAGTTGACGAATCATGTATTAGAAATGCTACAGCGTTCCATGTTCCGCCGTAAACTACAGGTAAAAGGGAAACACAATTATTTCTATGTCATTTCATTGGAAAAAATTTTGAAAGAGAAACTTGGATTCACTTACCAAGTCTGCTGAAACATCGCCAAGAAAGGTTTCAAGAATTCAGAATGAGCAAATTGTTAGTTCACGGCACAATTGATCTACTTTTCAAGTCATAAAGAAGGAAGACATGATGATTTTTAACACCTGGAATGGTATTCCTGACTCATATGATCAGTTGAAAAATCTAGTGTTCTTTCCCTTTTCATTCCTACATTTTCATGTGAACAATATTTTTTAGGCATGAATCTTATCAGGAATAAATTGAGAAGTCATGTTATACAACAACATACTAACTTGACTTACCCAAACTTTCCAAGGAGAGTCAAGATATTGATAAATTCTTCATCAATATCTTGACATTTTTTAAATGAATAAGAATAAAAATAGTTATTCATATTTTGGTCAATATTTTGGATTTCCTAACTAATCAATATGACGCGTAAATAACAATTGAGTTACGTGCATGTTTCAATCGCACTCGGCGCATCGTACCGGATGCGGGCGAGAAAAAACATCGCGCTCGAGACAACAGAAGCGAATATTGTCATTTTATTTTTGTCGCAATTGCAGACAATGAAGAATAATAATTATTTATAATATTTATTCTAGTCTTTTTTAGGCAAATACAAAAAGTTCGTGACATGTTGATGAACCCGTTTTTTACGTTTTTGAAGGAACTGATAAAAAAAGTATATATATTGAAAAAATGTTGAACCTAATTTCTAAAAACTTTTTACAAATCAAATGCACCTGATTTGTAAAAAGTTATATTTGATTTGCAAAAGTGTCCATTTGATTTGTAAAAGGATGCATTTGATTTGCAAAAGAATGCATTTGGTTGGCAAAAGGATGCATTTGATTTGCAAACGGGTGTATTAGACGTATAAAATATCAGATTAATCATAATTATATTATGTGACCTCAGTGTACTAACTTTTTTTCTACATCATCTGTTGTTTACTATTTATGTAAAATCACAAAAAATCCTGTTTTAGTTATTTATGTAAAGCTTACGTCTTTTTAAATTTCTCCAAATTCTCCGACATTATATTTATGCATTTTTTTCATGCATTCGTGCAACTCGAAAGCCATATATTGTCTCCAACGTATACCTCACTGAACAGCTAATTAAATTTATTAAATTGGCCAACATGCGATTTACACATTTGGCATATCGGCTGATCAAAATTCTGACCGGTACCGAGGCATACGCATATCGGGAGACCCGATATGAGGGGGAGTAGGGTCGCAAAAAAGAGGCGCCCGAACGTGCGCAGTAAGCACGTGCGCGAGCTCAATGCGCATGCGCGACGCATAATTAATATGCAAGTCTTGCACTCAGGTGTATAACACAATTAAATACGATCCGACGCACAGCCACGACGGCGTGCTCAACAAATCTTGCACACATGTCAAGCATTCTGCAACCGATACCACCGGCATATGTAATATAGTTATTCTTGTAATGTTGAAATTGCGCTTTTTACAGCGGCCATGGCGCCATCTATCGATATATACATACTGCTTTGACGTCGTTCATTCAATCAATAGCCTTAAATGGGTTTCATTGAGATTTACCTGCTTAGTTACACAGAACATGAAAAAAAATGTTGTATAAACTAGTGTTTCTTAATGTTCTAATGCATTTTAATTCCTCGAGAATCGATCAGCATATATGGATCAATACCGAGAATCAGAGATGTAATCATACGATCTGTTATATTTCATATTAATATAACCACGTTTTCATCAATCGTATATTGATTATGCTCATCATAAAAAAAATATTTATTTCAGTCAAAAAAATCTAAATTCCTGATTTTATTCAGTGTAAATTTTCAGAGAATTGAAATCGTTCGATTTCTACGATGTACCACGAACTTATCAATAATTATGACATATTAATAAATCTTCTGCTTCAGTAATAAGTAAATAAAAATGAGATTATAACGAATTCAATATCGAATCAGCTTTATAGTATTATCGGAGTTTTTCATGAACCATGACTCCCATTAAATTGTTTTCAGTATCTATTTCTGTATAGAAAACTAATAATTGTATATATAAAAAAGAGCCTGGGCAATAAAAAAAAAATATTTTTCGCAAGCTAAAGCAAATCTTAAGCTCCCAACCCGATCCAGTTGAGAATGGTCATAAGCCACAGCGTCTTATTTCTTCTTAACCACCGTTTATCTTCAACTTTTCTATCCATGATGGTTTCTAAAAGGTGATACTTTATTCCACGAATGATGTGTCTAAAGTACACAATTTTACGATTTTTTACGGAGCTTTCGCTCCTTGTGGAGAAGTTGAAGGACGGTTGTATTCTTGACGCGTTCCGTCCATGGAATTCAACATTCTTCAGTAGCACCACATTTCAAATGTTTCAACCTGATTATTAATCGCAAATTAAATAATACTTTTGTTGACTCTATTTCTAAAAACATTGATTTCGGTAACGAGCTTCAAAAATGCACAAAGTAGACATTATTGACTTATTAATATAAATCATGATCAAAATTCTTCTTCAAAGATTTCTCTGGAGTTTCAAGTTGTATAATTATGTATTTAGTGTAAAGCCATTCTGTTGTTGGCGATCGCAATTCAGGCAATTTTTCCGACTGAAAATATCCATAATAAAAAAGAAAATGATATATTTCTGAAAGAGAATTTGCGATCTTCTTTTGCATTTTTCAGTGATACTTGTGTATTTGAAAATTTTAATATTTAGAGCAGCGGTCATCAAACTTTTCAAGATGTGGGCCAGATGGGAGAAAATATCTATTAAATTGTATGTTTATCCATTATATCATATTACTTACGACCACGTCGACTTACAACGATTTGTTAAAAAAAACAATTTTTGGCATATATTCTGCGTTGTAGAATTTTATTTGGATCGTTTTAATCCCAAAATTCAAAGACAAAACCACCGCACTTTAATATGGTGCAAAAAATCTCCACACTTAGTTACAATCATTTTAAGAAAACTTTTAAATTGACGATGATTTAATCAATTCAATTGAAAATTTTGTAAATTCGAGTTGCTTCTTTACATTATCTAGTATATCTTCAAATCTTTTAACTACAGCCGATGAACAATAACCTACAGCCATAAAATCATTATGCAAAATCACCATTATCAAAGGGTTTTTCTTTTTCGGCTATAATTTGGTTAGCTTGTAAACTTAATAGAACCACACTTAAATTATTATTTTCTTAAACAAGCATATTTTTCTTTTGACTGTTAACGTTTTGAATTAATTCCTCCAGTTTTTTTTTAAAAAATTGAAGTATAGGCGGACCTCAGCTTTCGCACATTCGACTTTCGCACATTTTTGAAAAATCGTTT